>BGNK01001630.1:0-37170 GCA_003297005.1 Symbiodinium sp. clade A Y106 | reverse complement strand
CCCTAAACCCTTGAACCCTGAGCCCTAAACCCTGAACCCTAAACCCTAAACCCTTAACCCTAAACCCTTGAACCCTGAGCCCTAAACCCTTGAACCCTGAGCCCTAAACCCTGAACCCTGAGCCCTAAACCCTTAACCCTGAACCCTTGAACCCTGAGCCCTAAACCCTGAACCCTAAACCCTAAACCCTTAACCCTAAACCCTTGAACCCTGAGCCCTAAACCCTGAACCCTAATGGGATTTGGGAATTGGGATTTGGGTTGAACCCTGAGCCCTAAACCCTGAACCCTAAACCCTAAACCCTTAACCCTAAACCCTTGAACCCTGAGCCCTAAACCCTGAACCCTAAACCCTTAACCCTAAACCCTTGAACCCTGAGCCCTAAACCCTTGAACCCTGAGCCCTAAACCGACTTGGGATTTGGGATTTGGGAATTGGGATTTGGGAACTTGGGACTGCCCTAAACCCTGAACCCTAAACCCTAAACCCTTAACCCTAAACCCTTGAACCCTGAGCCCTAAACCCTAAACTCTAAACAAATGTCAGGGGCTCCCCGGTCCCAGGGCCTTCGAGGCCGCCAAAGAAGCTTTGAGCTCCTCCTGCATCGCCTCCGCCTGCGTCGCGACGGCTTTGGGGTTTAGGGTTGTTTAGGGTTTAGGGTATGGGGTTGGGAGTTTGGGGTAGTTTAGGGTTTAGGGTTTAGGTACTTTGAATCGGAGAGGGGGGCTATTTGCACGATGAATATAGTGAATATAGTAAGGGATCCTAAGGACTTACAGTATCGGTGATAATTTCCGACCATTTCATGAAGGGTTTGTAGCGGCGTTTATGAGGGTTCCTAAACCAGTGGCCTTGCCTGCTCTCTCTGGGTCACCAGCTGCCTCTCCAGTTCTGCGGTCGCCGCCTCTGTTCACCAAAGGGCTGAGGGCTTTGGGTTTGGGGTTTAGGCGTAGGGGTTTAGGGGTTTAGGGTTTAGGGCTTAGGATTTAGGGCTTAGGCTTTAGAGTCTTTAGAGGTTGCATGGCTAAACCCATGATTAACCCTCAACCGGTCAACCCTAAACCCCCCAACCCACGACAATGTTCTCCTTAAGCCCAGAGGCATAACTGTCTGGGTCTGCTGTTGTACAACAAATCCCTTTTGGGGCGAAGGGCTTGCACATGCAGGCACAGGCCTACTGCTGGCAGTAGTGCAGGTGGAGGGATTACACAGCGGAGGCAGTGTCATGTGACAGGATTTCGACGCTCTTGCGAAGGGTTCCCTTGATAAGAAAGCACGACACGTCAGCAATCCTCGAGGCGCTGACTCGACACCCACTTGCAATGTTTCACAAATTGAGGGCGGCCTCATCTAAGCCCTAAACCCCAACACTGAGCCTGATGCCCTAAGCGAGAAACTCCTAAACCCGCTCTACATAGGCCGTAAGCGCAGGAGCAAGACAATCTGTTGCAACCAGGGCTGAGATCCTGTAGGTCTACAGTCAACAGATACGATGTAAGGATGTTTCTGAAGCTTACAACAGGCTGCATAAGGGTTCTTTAAATAAGAGCTTTCTTCAGGGCTTCCAGGGGATCGAAAACTTGCAAGGGCATACAAGTGAGGGCAAATATCATCAGCGGTAGTCAGTATCTTTTGTAACCGATTTGAGGCTCTACAGAATCCTTAAACCCCCCTATCATTTTCAAGCAAAAACCTCTGAGAGAGCCTGAAACAATAGGGCAAGAAGTCTTATTCATGTTGTTCTTATTCTTTTCTGATGAATACTAAACGTGAGTATTACTGCTATTCTCCTCGGTTTTGCAGTTCTTATCAATCGCTCTCTGTTAGACTGCCGTGCTCTCCGGCCTTTGCAGCATCCAACGAACTGGAAAGCTCGTGCTTCGTCGCCTCTGCCTGAGGAGAAGTCAGGTAAGGGTCCCTGTTTTGGTAATATGGGGGTCTTAAAAATTAGAATAAGGTTTTGGGGGTAGATTATAAAATACTCATTCTAAGGAACCCCAACATGGTATTAGTAACTGTTTAGGCCCCTATATTAGCTTTGGGTTTATGGGGCTCTATACAGGTTGAACGGGCTTTACAACCTACAATAGGGTTTAGGATATGGGGCTTCGGGAGACCGCAATGATCAATTGTGTAAATGCAATCCAGGTTTCTGACACTCCGATACGTTAAGATCGTGCGCAATTCTTCGGGCGTGTTGGAAGATGCTCATAATACTTCTCACGGGACCTGCTATGGCGATGGCGCAGATGGCCACTGCCTAGGTGATAGTGATGACAGCAAGATGAGGCCGATGAAGAGGAAGCGCGGATGATGAGAATTTGATGGTAATGAATGGATGCGTACTTGGGTCTGCATGGGACGGGGACCTGCTTCGGCCTTCAAACACTCTTGCGAAGGCTTGTGCTCCCACGGCCTGCTCTTGCTGTGCCACCAGCTGCTTCTCCAGCTTGGCACTAGACGCCTTCGTTCAGCAGGGCTAATTGACTTGGACAGACATCGGGAACTTTGATTCACTCAAAGAAGCGAATCACCGAAGTATCACCCGTACGGTATATAATATCGTAAACAGCCCCATTGCGCAGTTAAAGCTTTGCGTGCGCCAGGAGTCCATATTTCTTGCAGGGGATTCCTGAAACCCTAAAGTGGGTTACGCCCGCACAAGACAAACGTCCATCTGGGTCCGTTGCGCATATTCGTGTTTCCGAAGATGGTGGTAATACTGATTTGTACAAGACGATAAGATATAATCATACACCATGATAGGCGACGGGAAATTCACAACATAACAAACACGATAATTATCAATGATGGTGAATGAATAACGAATTGGAGGATGACGGTGAATGAAACTCATGCTCGCGGTATGCTGACTCGTCCTCTCGTACCAGTACTGCTTTCAGCATGCACCCAAGTCTATAACCCCTTGTTCTTACTCTTTAGCTTGCCAAAGCCAGTGTCGTTATAATCAAAGCCATGTATCCCAGGGTTGACATGACATCTTCGGGTTGTCGGCCCTCTCCGACCTTCGCGGCATCCAGCGAAGCCGTGAGCTCCAGACGTTTCGCATCCGCCTGCGACCGGACCGTGCCATCTTTCAAGGCGTCTTCGGTCATGATCCGGATGATTCACGGTAGTATATACCCAGACCCTCAACAGCAAGTAAAATAATGGCCCAAAACCTATAAAAGGCTATTATTCTACATACGTTTAGGGTCCAGGTACATGCATAAAGTAACCCTTGATTATCGCCTCAGAGGATCCCCCGCAAGCTCACAAGCCAGCCTCCAGAACTGCGCAGCAACTTCGAAACGAAAGCACCCAATAGAGCTGGGGTTTAGGATTGAGGGTTCAGGGCTTAGGGATTAACGTTTAGAGCTTAGGGTGTAGGGTACAGTAAAGTCCTAGTTTCCTCCGCTTTGGGTTACTGGGTTTTCGGTTCAGCATCAGTAACCCGTGACATAGTACCCATGTTACAACGATTACATCTACCGGGCATGTAAGAGCCACACAACGAACATGAACGATCATGAATCTGTGTAGCTTGGGTAGCGACATGAGAATCAACGCGATCACTAGTGACTAGCGGATCCGGGCAGACTCACCTTAGCCCCGGCCCTCCCACGACTTGCAAGAACAAAAATTAGCAGCGTCCAAATCGTGAGCCTGCTTTAGCATCAATAGGAGAGGAGTAGCTAGAATAAGGTGTTGGGACATTCTACACTACGCTATAATTATTCTGGTTGTAAGTACCATGGATACGTCAGCATCACGGATTTCAGCTTTAGGAATGCTTCTTCAGCTGAAAGTGGAGCATGCAAACATGCTTAGGATTCAGGTGCTTTAACCCTAAACCTTGGGGAGCGTCCCTAGACCCCCGACCCGAAAATCCAAGCACTGAAAACAACGCATTTTACAGCAAACGATTCGCTGTTTCACCCGCAGCACTTGCCACAGACTTCAGAGTCTTGGATTTGGGCTTGAGGATCCCTATAAGGGTTAAACAAACCGTAAACACTAGGATCTAGGCTCTGAATTTCTGTGGATTTAGAACTTTGCCTGAGAGTACGCTTGTTCGGACTCTTGAGTCTGAAGTTTCGGGTTTAGGATTTAGTGTATAGCGTTTAAGGTTTACATAGGCTGTGACCCTAAGGGTCCAAAGGACCCAATAATTAGGTACTTAGGTTTAGGATTGTAGTTATGTAGCTCAATATTTAGGAGGGTAAATGATTATTAGGTAATGTAGGGGCCTGAACAATTAGAATAGGGTTTTGGGCAGTTTTCGGGGTTCCTTATTATAATTATAGTGTAACATCCCCTAAAAGCCTATTCTAATTATTAAGGCTCCTACATTACTTGGACCCTTAGGGTAAGGATTCAGGAATGCAGTGTTGTCAAGCTTTGGGTCTGGAGCTTTGCGGGTACTGGGCCAAGACTGTTCTGGTTCAACGAAACATGGGAGTTTCCGAAAATAGGGGACCCTAATATAGCACCCTAATAGTAGGATCCTTATTATAAGGACCCCCGAAATAAGGTACCCCCCGCCCACCCCCAATTTTCGGAAACTCCCACATGACTAAATGAGTCCTGCCGAACTGATGACCCCCAGGGTCCAAGCATTAAAAGGCTCGTGTAACTTCTATACTATCCTTACTTCTAACCTAAACACAGATAGCTATCTGTTAGGTGTTCTTTGGGCCCTTGGGGGTCATGACAACAGATCGCCGATCTCAGGGTGGTCTTCTTTGTTGGCGAACAGCATTGCTGTCCAGCCGCCGATATTCGCCAAGTCTTTGTTGGCGCCAGCCATCATCAGCAATCGTACAACTTCGACATTACCGTTTTGAGATGCTCTCATTAAAGCTGTGTGGCCGCTGTTGTCGGCCATGTCCTTGTCGGCGCCGGCCTCTAGCAGCAAACGCACCACGTCGCCGTAGCCACGTTCAGACACCATCATCAGAGCCGTCATGCCATGGAATGGGCCTCTGAAGTTTGGCAGGTCCTTGTCAGCACCGGCCTCCAGCAAATAACGTGCCACTTCGACATGGCCACCACGAGACGCCTTCATTAAAGGCGTGAAGCCACGCATGTCCGCCAAGTCTTTGTTGGCTCCGGCCTGCAGCAACAAACCTTACGTGTCCAGGTTTTTCGCAGAACTACAGTACGTCGAAGCGGTCAAAAGTAGATTATACTGCACTGCAAAGAAATACTCTTTTGGAACAAACTCAACCCCCAGAGCCAAAACCGTCAAAAAATCATGCTGACCCTACTTAAAGGATCCTGGGACTTAGTAATAAGGTTATAAAAAAGTAACTGTACTTTTTGTCCCCTGTAACTCCAGTTAAGGTACAGCGGAAGTATTGGTTAAGAATTCATTGCATAGAATTTGAGGGCCTGAATTTTTCTCCACATGGTTATTTCTCCACCCGTGTGAAGCCGCCTTCGACCTAAGAATTTGAGCCCCCCCTGAAATCTGGGGCACATTCTTAACCCGGAGTCGTGTTGAACCAAACGGGAACCTCCCAATAAAGAATCTGAGCCATCAGATTTTTAACTTTAAGAGGCTCTTATTAGGTCTCGTTCCCAAAATGGAAACCTCAGAAAACCTCCGAATTAAGAATCTGAGCCCTCAGATTCTTAGCTTTAATCGGCTCCTATTAGGGCTCGTTCCCAAGCTGAAGACCTCAGTAAACCTCCCCGAATTAAGAATCTGAGCCCTCAGATTCTTACCTTTAATAAGCTTTTATTAGGGCTCGTTCCCAAGCTGGAGACTTCAGAAAACCTCCAAATTAAGAATCTGAGCCCTCAGGTTCTTAGCTCCTAGGGCTGCGCACAAGCAGATCCCAATTGGGAAACCTCCAANTAGGAGCTAAGAATCTGAGGGCTCAGATTCTTAATTTGGAGGTTTCCCAATTGGGATCTGCTTGTGCGCAGCCCTAGGAGCTAAGAACCTGAGGGCTCAGATTCTTAATTTGGAGGTTTCCCCATTGGGATCTGCTTGTGCACAGCCCTGGGAGCTAAGAACCTGAGGGCTCAGATTCTTGATTTGGAGGTTTTCTGAGGTCTCCAGNACAGCCCTGGGAGCTAAGAACCTGAGGGCTCAGATTCTTGATTTGGAGGTTTTCTGAGGTCTCCAGCTTGGGAACGAGCCCTAATAGGAGCCGATTAAAGTTAAGAATCTGAGGGCTCACATCGCCCATGGCTTAGAATTCTCAGCGAGCTACAACAAGATTTGGAAGAATGCTTTAGCATAATGGATTTGCGGCCTCCTTATACCTTTGGACCTTGGTTCAAACCCTGGCTAAGAATGTGCCAAGAATCTGAGCCCCCTGAAGCCTGGCAAGCAAGCAGAATGTGGAAATGTCAGGAACATGCAGACTTAAGAATCTGAGGGGGGCTGGGCTGCACCGGAGAGATTCTTAACCAGCGCTTGCGCTGTACGTATAACCTTACTGATTAAGTACCATGATCCTCCAAGTACTACCAAGAAGCACATGACTTCGATGTGGCCACATTCGGATGCAGCCCCCAGAGCTGTGCTGCCATGAGAGTCGGGCAAGTCCGGGTCTAGGGGAAGCTGCAACTTGGACTCAACCTCAAAGGGTTTCGGCTTAGGGTTTAGGGTTTTTTAATTATAAGCCTTTTACAGATTTGTTTCGATGAAATTTACATGGTGTGCGGCTTCATTTTGGTTTTTACAGGGTGTAGGGTGCTTTGACTGCAGCTGAACTGAAAGGGTTGGCCCCACCCCCAAATACAAAACTAGAGCAACCATGTCTAGATCCGAATTGGAGCAAGAAAGTGCGCACAACAACGCGGATTGAACAACATCCAACCCGCCTGTCTTCCGGAACCTGACTTTCTGTGCTGCAGACAGGGCATTATGCAATACTACCGCACCACGCCGTGCTCCAGCAAAGTGCCGTTTTAAGCTCAACTTCTTTCGGCTAAGTTCTTCGTCACCGCATTCAATCTCAGAGCCCAAAGCCCTAACACGATCCGTGCGAGTCTGCAGCGAAGTCTTAATTATCTCGATCTACGCGCGTGTCGCAGCTTTTAAACGCATCATGTTTTGCCGAACGTTTTGACAATGACTCGTCTTGCTTATTACGGGCGGAAGCTGGGCCCCGAACACGGAGAATAGGGCTTTAGGGAGTAGTAAAGTATAAAGACCTTTCAGACCTCTATATTCTTCAGTTGGGCTGGCTGTTAAACAAACGGTTCAGATTGTTTCAAACTCCCTACCTCGTTGATGGAGCCCTCGGTAGCAGCTGCTGTCAATTCGTCCACCTGCGACTGGGTGACATCGGCGAATGTTAACAGAACAAGGTCCAGGTCCATGGGCGAATCCAGCTGGGTTGTATCATCCAGGCTCTTGCCGTGGAAAAGGAGCCTCTGCCTAAACCTTGGAGGCATGCCGTGCCGCTGATTCAATCGATCTTTCAAGTCCCTCACAGCATGTAGCTCATCCAAATCCATGCTGGTCACCACTTCGCCTGAAATCATCCTGATGTGAAGCATCGATCAGAGGTTGTGATGCGAGAAGCTCACAGCTTTAGGAATTGCGGTGGCCCGTGCAGAGCCGAGGGCTGCAAGAGCTTCCGTATGTCAAGACCTATGTAGAAAACGCCTTTGGGGCACGCCGTAGGGTCTAGGGGCCTGAATTATTAGACAAGGCCTTTTGGGGTGTAGATGAAGTCTATAGGGACCCTTGTTCCTGAGTCATCACACATGTTCCGACCCCTTCACTATCTGATCTGATGTTTAAGGTTTGGTGCTCGGACTTCCAATAATTAGAATAGGGTTGGGGGGTATATTCTACTATAATGATAATAAGAAACCCCCACCATAGAATCGGTAAGTATTTAGGCCCCTGTATTAGGTTCTATGTTTAGGCGTCAGGGATTTGAAAGGCTCGTGCTCATGCGGCCTGCGCTTGCTGGGTCTCCATCTGTTTCTCCAGTTCTGCAGCAGACGCCTGTCATCACGATGCTTACTAGTCTTCTTCTTCTATGAACTACTATTGTCATGAATAACACTGGCACTACTACCAAAGGAAAGATTGGTAGACAGAGGTATTGGTATTGTTATTGCGCGGGCCGTCCCTCTGGGAAAGGAGCGGAAAGGTTAATGCCGGACTCTTGATTGGAGAACGAAGCTCCCAACAGGTCTCATAAGTTCTACGGCAGGAACCTGCATGCTCCAACATAGAACTACCCCCAGTATGCACGCAGTGTCGAATGGATGCACGGTTACAGCCGCTTGGTGGGTGACTTGTGGGAGTCTTGAGGCTAAGACTCCTACAGACTTTGGTTAAGCTTTCGGCCGGAAGGCCTACAAAGATGCAGTTGAAGGTTGCAGGGCTGTTCGAAGGATCGCGCACACCTCCTGCTCACATCAAGCAAGATTTTAGCTAGGCTATAGGCTAAAGGTTAAGATCCTCTAGCTTCTGAAACCCTCAACCCTGAACCCCTCAAAACCAAAACAACAAAACTCTAAACGCCGACTTAACCCTAAACCCCGAACTCTACACCGTAAGCCCACGAATCTGAACTCTAAACCCCAACTAGATCCTCAGCACTCCGAAGCTTATCTTGGGTGTCTCCCCTGCCAAGCCAGTCTTTTAAAGGACTTACGCAAGGAAGTCATAGTAAGGCACATGAAGGGCCTGGAAACTCAGAACAGTGAGTTTACAGGACACGATAGTATATAGGTGTACAGGGACTACAAGGACAATAGAGCCATACTCTCCACTAATGATTCAGCCCTCTATATCAAAGACTTGTCAAACCCCGCGCCGCTTGTGGTAACTGGTAACCTTCATTCATAAAACTCACCGCGTACCCCAACCCTAATCCCTAAAACAGGACTTCCGACCCCTATATAGTTTCAGACCCCTATACCCTAAACCCCCGGCCAAACTTAACCCTATACAGGGACCGTGATACGCTTAACAGGGCTCTCGGCTTTCCCCGTCCTGGGTTTGGTTACGGTGTCTATAGGTTGACATAAGTAATAGGAGCCAATAGCAAATAATGCTGCTTCCTTTTGGCGGTAACTTCAAACCCCGGAAAACTACAGCTTAACCTTTGGGAGTGTATTGGGGCTATTTTGGGGATTTTAGTATCCCAAAAATGTTAAAGGTTACCTACTCTAAACCTTAAACCCTAAACCCTAAACTCTTCACCCTAAACTCTAAAGCCTAAATCCTAAAATTAGGAATTCCTTTTCAAAAGCTGGGGAACCCAGCCTTGGAAGCCTCCGAGGCAGTCTGGAGCTCCTGGTGCTTCGCCTGGACCTGCGGTGGGGAGCGAGAGGGGGGAGAGAATAGTAACAGTAGTAGTGGTAGTAGAAGTAGTAGTAGAAGTAGTAGTAGTAGTAGTAGTAGTAGTAGTAGTAGTAGTAGTGAAAGTAGTGAAAGTAGTAGTAGTAGTAGGAGTAGTAAAAGTAGTGAAAGTAGTAGTAGTAGCAGTAGTAGTAGTAGTAGTAGTAGCAGTCCCAATAACAGCAGTACTAGAAACAATAAGAACAATATTGGCAATACCAAGACCAACAATCATAATAAGAACACTCTAACTCATGAGGAAGAGTGGGTGGGTGGATGGGTGGGCCACCCTGAACGATCTGGAAGCCTCCGGTCGAGGCTATCGTCTAACGCTTTTCTTCGCTTTGTCCGCGTGCTCTTCACCTTGGTGTTGATCCCTAAACCCTAAACCCCTAAGCCCTAAACCCTGAACCCAGAGAATGGTCAAAGTTGATGTTGCTGACCCAACTTTGCTCCAAAAGCCCACGGGGCTGCAGGTGCCGGTTTAGTGCTTATTATAGGGTGTAGTGGTTTGAGGCTTATAGGGTTTTGAGATTTTCGGGGTGTAAGAGGTGCAGTCTGGAAGTGGGGAGTGCTGATGTGGCGCCTGCTCCTGCTGGCTCGCCAGCTGCTGCGCCAGCTCCTCGGCGGACGCCTTCGGGCTTAGGGCTTGAGTGTTCGGGCTTACCTTTAAAGATTGAGTGAAAGGATCGCGGGACTTAGTAATCAGCTTGACAATCAGGATAGTTGTGTTACTATTCCAGGTACTTATGGCCTAAATCAGAAAGTCCTATACACAAATTCATATACTCCTAACCGATTTTAGGACATCTTTTTTGCCTGAAAGAGTTGTACCTAATCAGTACCTAAGCTCTGGCGAAGAAAAGCTTCGCAAGAAGTTACATCTCAAAGCAAAGATGCGAAAGTAGAGTGGCACTTAGACCCTGAACCCTACGTATATAAGCCCCTAACCCCTAAACCCTGACCCATATCGCAAGGAAACACCAGTTGAATCTCCTAGTAGATGAATGCTATATCATGGAGAAGCTTCGAAGCGTGGTACTCCAAAAGTGAAGACCCCATGTCTGCTAAGCCAACAGACAAAGGGTCCTACGTCGGTCCTGGGATGATAAGGGCTTAGAGTTTGAGGTTTAAAGGGCTTATATAAATCCTAAACCCCAAACCCTTAACCCAAACCCAGAACGCTACACCTGCCACGGTCGTTGACGGGTTAGGCCTGCAACTAGGAAGTGCATGGGCAGTTGAGAATGACGTGTAGGGACATCTGAAGCAAAGCGAGACTTCCTGCCATCTTACGTAGCTACTTCCCCGTCCCTACATTCCTTGCTGCCTATCCAATCCCCATGTCAAGCCGAGGTCTGGGCCCGAACCCCTCAACCCTAAACCTTAAACCCTAAACCCTTAGACTGAATCCGAAGGCCCTTAAATTGTAAACTCCTATAGCAACCCTACTCTGATCGTTAAGGCTCTTAGACCCTAACCCTTAAGGGAATCCTAAGCCCCCCNCCCCCCCCCCCCCCCTAAACTCCCGAAACCCTGAACCCGGAAACCCTTAAAGGAATCCTAAGGGCCCTCCTAAACCCTAAACCCTTTAAAGGACTCTAAGGTCCTCCTTTAAACCCTGAACCCGGAAACCCTTAGAGGAATCCTAAGGCCCTCATAGTGAGCCCTCCTTGGCGGCATCCACGGAGGCCGTCAGCTCTCGCTCTTTCGCCTCGGCCTGTGAAGATTTCATCTTCCGGGGCTCAGCGTTTCAAAGTTATAAGGGTTTAGGGTTTAGGGTTTAGGGGTCTAGGGTTTGAGGTTTGGGGTTTAGGGGTTTAGGGTTTGAGGTTTGGGGTTTAGGGGTTAAGGGTTTGAGGTTTGGGAGCTTAGGGTTTAGGGGTTTAGGCTTTACGGTTTCAGGTTTATAAGGTTTAAAGTTTAGGGGGGTTTAGGGGTTTCGGGTTTAAGGTTTAGGAGATAAGGTTTTTTGTTTGAGCACCCATTTTCCGATCCGCCGAAACGTCTCGAAAATCCCCATGGATGGGGAAGGTGGAGTTAAGGGTTTGAGGTTCAGGATATTCCAGGTTTTCGGGCTTAAGGCGCAGGTCTTTAGGTCTTAAGCGGCTCAGGATGTTCGAGGGTTTCTGTCGACGACTGTAGGGCTTTTGGGTTTAGGGTTCAGGGCTTGCTAGGCTCAGGATTTTTTGGACGCTTGGCAACCCCGAAAACCTATATACCTCTTGTCTCCTTAGTCGTTCCGTTTTTTGGCCAACCGATTTTTGGTTTGAACCCCATAATCATAAACATAAAGTGGTTAACCCAAAAGAGGAGCTACAATGGTTTCTGCTAAAGCCAAAACGCTCAACCCGAAATCAAGGGTTGATCTAAACCAGGCTTGGGCAGAGCCTTGTAAGGTTCGGGCTTGTCAGGAGTTGTCTTGGGCCGAGGGTGGAGTTAAGGTTAGGAGTAGCTGTTTAACTAACTTGCTTTAGGACTTTTGGAGTTGCTCAGTTACAGAGGTTTCCTGTGTGACCAACCCTCAGACAACGCAACGTGCTAATTTTGGCTGTTGCGCACCTGAGCCGCAAAGGCCACAAGTGCGTGATACCTCCAAACACTATTCTCCAGTGAAGGTTCCGCGAAACCACACCGCAACTTGGGATTTCGCCTGCTTCAACCCGAGGACCCAGCCTCCAACGGCAAACTTCAACCGGGAGCTCGCATCGGAGCAGTCATTACGGGGTTCGTTTCGGGGTTTGGGGCTTAGGGTTTAGCGTTTGAGGGCAGTGTCTTTGATGGCACTGGCCTCCAGCAAACGCACAACTTCAGCATGGCCTTCTTCGGAAGCGAGCATGAAGGCAGTGAGGACAATACAGTTGGCTAAGTTCATGGCGACACCGAACTCCAGCAGCAAGCGCACAACTTCCACATGGCCGCGCCAAGAAGCTAGCATCAGGGCAGTGAAGCCGGCATTGTCGGCTGTGTCCTTATCCACACCGTCCTCAAGCAGCAACCGCAGAACTTCAACATGTCCTTGACCGGCAGCAAACGTCAGGGCGGTGCTGCCTTCAACGGTGGAAATGTTCCGGTCGACGCTGGCCTCAAGCAGCAAATGTGCAATTTCAAAGCGGCCACGACCAGACGCGACCATCAAGGCAGTGAAGCCGTCGTTGGTGGCTAAGTTCTTCTCGGCACCGGCCTCCAACAGCAAGCGCACTACTTCAACATGGCCTTCGCCTTCGCTGGCAGCGCGTATGAGGGCGGTGTAGCCGCGACTGTTGGCTAAGTTCTTGTCTACGCCGGCCGCAAGGAGCAAATGCACCACTTCGAAATTGCCTGCACACGCACCAACCATCAGGGCAGTGCAGCCTCTGTTGTTGGTAGCGAAGTTCGTGTCGGCACCGGCCTCCAGCAGCAAACGCAGAACTTCGACGTGGCCAAGGTGGGCTGCTCGCATCAGGGGACTTCTGCCCCGCTCGTCGAGCACGTCTGGGAGCTGGGGCTGCTGCAGGAGGGCCTCCACCCCTAAGCCGCGCGAGAAGCAGGGCTGAGGGCTCGGGATCGGGAGGAATGGTTGGAAACAGCCAACCTTGGAGATGGAGCCGTTCGTTGCGGCAGTCAGGAGCTCAGATGCTTGCACCGGATCTGCAACTGGAAACGGCAGCAGGACTAGCTCCAGCTCCATGGGCATTTCCAGCTCGGCAGCATCATCTAATAGGTTGCCGCAGCAAGATTATCTTTGCGTGAATCGCGGGGGCAAGCCGTAAATGCGATGATGCTTTAACGTCCTCACATCGCTCACTTCCTCAACAGGTATCTCTGCCACATGTTCCACCGACATCATCCTGATGTGCAACATCGTGTTCGAGCGAAGGATGGAACAAAGGGGTACATATGGGCTCGAGAAATACGGCTGCGGCGCACGTCAGACTACATATAGCGATAGTCCATGAGGCAAAGTCGATCTTATTGCGGTGCAACTACCCTGCGTTCCCCCCAGATACTACAGATCGTTCCTTCAAGCCTGAAGACCCAAAATATGAACAGGACTCGAAAGCCTCTCATAAACGACAAGACCCCAAGGGAATTGCTGGGGGATGTGGGTGCAGTAAACCCGAACCCCGAATGTTCCACAACATCAAACACAAACAACAAACACTGAACCTTTAGCACTCTGACCTTAGTCCGAAGGCCTTAAAGCTTGGCAAATATTACTGTGACCGGGCTGTCCGTTGTAGAACCTGTACAGTTTAGAGCTGTATAGCCGAATGATTCTCCACAAAATACGGTACATGGTATAAATCCTGCATGACCTTAAGGACCCGGAACAATGGGAATTCTGGTATATACCTTATTATGGGAAATGCAAGATTTCGATCATCAACCGTATCTCTGGATACATCTGGAAGCTTTCGGTCAAGACTGGGTTTCTCTGCGCTTCTTCCGCCTGCTCTGCACTCAGACCGGTCAACTCTGATGGTGATGACCCAACTTCGCAACTTTGCTCCAACAGCCAGCAGGGCTGGAGGTGCCGGTGTAGCGTTTAGGCCAGGGTTTAGGGTTTAAAGTTTAGGGTTTTAAGGTTTTCGGATTTTAGGAGTCTGAAAGTGGTGGAGTTTTGATCTGGCGCCTGCGTCTGCTGGCTCGCCAGCTGCTGCTGCAGCTCAGTGGCGGACGCCTTCGGGGATAAGGTTTGAGGGATTAGGGTGTACTATAGTAAGGGTCTTACTATACAATCTGCCACATGAGGGATTCGGGTGTACTTTAAGGGTCCTAACCTGCTACATGTCCGGACATGTCGGTCGCGAAAATTCATGCTTGGGATAGTCTTTTGGTACCAACCTCCATAGCAATGACAGCGTGTACGACCCCTCGAAACATTCTGGAACATGCCATTGTCACCTGATTCAAGACTTAACAAGAGGATTAATGTAACTAAGGGGCTTCGCAAGCAGGAAGATACTCAGGACACCTGCAACGAAAAATGAACTTCAACCATACATCAGGTGAACCCATAACCCAGAATCAGATACTGCCGACCAAAGTTTACGATACCCCGTTTGCCTTCAAGAATGACACCCCAATGCTCTAGCGAAGAAACACTTCGCTTGCAAATCTGAGAACACAATGGGCGCCCCGTACCGCAAGTAAACACAAGTTTGACCTTCCAGAAGTTCCAGAAGAATACTAAAATGTAACAGTATTTAAGCTCGAGAGGTGGGACAACTCTTTGACTCTCCAAACTGTACGAACCGGAGTGGGGAATGTCGAACCTAAGGACCCCAGTTGCTGAGCCATCAGACCGACCCATGGGCAAAGAAATTGGCGCCTTTTCATGAACCCGCACTTCGAAAACAAACCCAAAACCCCTAAATGCTACACTCTTCCTGTTAGGAAGTGCAGCGGCAGTTCAGGGTGACACGCAAAAGCGACATTGTCTGCCTCCTTGGTCATTCATCCGATCCCCACGCCGCTACAGTAGGGGGTTTCATGGCTCCCTAAACCCTAAACCCTAAACCCTTAAACCCTAAACCCTAAATCCTAAACAATCTAAGGGTTGGGTTGTGCGAGATTCAAATCTGGCTGGTTTCGGTCTTGGGAGCCGTGGCTATGAGTCCTAGCCCGGTTTAGGGTTTAGGGGTTTAGGGGTCTAGGGTTTAGGGGTTTAGGGTTTAGGGTTTAGGGGTTTAGGGGTTTAGGGTTTAGGGTTTAGGGTTTAGGATTGAACAACGAAAAGCTTGTACTTGTACTCCGAGACCTTGCAAACACTTCAGTAGACACTGCCTGTTTTTCATCAACCGCATGTTGAATCCGCAGCCAGGGTTTCAATCCCCAAATCCAGATCTTACTAAAGCCCAAACCACGGATCTTAAACCCCAAACCACACCCTATGGCCTATGGCTCACGACCAAGATAAACCCCACCTCAATTCCGAAGCCTTCAAAGGTGCAAAAAAACGAAGACCATCATTCAACCCCCAAGCCTTATACTACTACTCTGAGGCCCAACTGAAGACCCTGAGCACTGAAACCCAAACCTGGCTCCTCCCAAGCTCAAAGAAGGCTTTGCAACCCCAAGCCCCGACTGGAACGTAAACCCGACCCACGAGCGTACTATACAAGCCTTCACAATTTTAATAGGCTTTCGGATTTCCAGGTATATCGTAGTATGTCTATACATTGCGGAATGAAGGAACGGAAGTGTCATTTGCTTAAGCTTCATATTATTACACCCACACGCTACAGACTCCACACCATCCGCACCCCAAAGCCTATTTCCTCAGCCTGAAAACCCCCCCTCAACCCTGCCAGCCCTGCCTGCAATGAGCCCCAATCCTAAACCATGCCAAACAGCTCCCCTACACCACAAGTCCCAACTACACCCTAAACCACATGCAACTAAGCCGCAACGAAAGCCCTGAATGAAGGTTGCCTAACCCCCAAAATTGAACACTGAACCCTACACCCTGAACTCTAAACCCTGACTAAACAAAACCCTCAACTCTGAACCCCAAACCCTATGCACCCTAAACGCGAAATCCCGAACTCTAGACCCTTAGGGCCCCCGCTAAACCCCAAAACTTCAACCCTAAACCCTAAGCCCCTAAACCCCTGAACCTCTAAGCGAACCCTCTACACCCTAAACGCGAAATCCCTAACCCTAGACTAGACCCTTAGGGCGAAACCTTCAACCCTAAACCCTAAATCCTAAGCCCCTGAACCCTAAACCCCTAAACCCTAAACTCTAAACCCTAAACCCTAAACCCTAAACTCTAAACTCCAAACCCTAAACCCCAAACCCCTAAGCCCCAAGTAAGGCCCTGAAAGGAGGTGGCCTGGGAGGCCTCCAAAGAGGACGCAAGCTCCCGCTGCTTCGTTTCGGCCTCTTTGGACTTGAGCCCTAAACCCTTTAAGGGATCTATAAGGGCTTAGGGGTTTAGGGGGCTTAGGAGTTTAGGAGTTTAGGGGTTTAGGGTTTAGGGGTTGAGGGTTTAGCGGTCTAGGGTTTAGGATTTAGGGGATTAGGGTATATAGGGTTTAGGGTTTCTAGGGTTTCTAGGGTTTCTAGGGTTGATAGGGTTTAGGATTTGGGGTTTAGGATGTTCTAGGGTTTAGGGTTTGGGGTTTAGAGTTAACCACGAATACCCGACTCTTTTGGGAGTCCTTCTTTTGATCTCATTATATGAGTCTTTGGCAAAGCATCGAAATTCTCAATAAACTTCAATTGGCTCCTTCTGCCTCTCATTTGACAATCTGGACGGCTTTCGGTTAAGGGCAGACTTAATACAGCAACCTTAAGAACTAAAATGGCTTTTGGGGTACACTCTACTATGTTTAGATAAGGACTATAAGAGACCATCATTATATCTGCAGACCCTGTATCCTGCTTTGCTGTTCTGCACACCCGCGGAGATCTGAATTTACGTTGAACTCCAATTGGCGGGGCCAAAGGTCCAAAGTCCCTAAGGGTTTAGGGTTTAGGGTTTCTAACCCAGAGGGTCCATATACACTACTATTATGGAATTAGGTCCCCCAAACCATAATGGGGATGGTCTTTTAGAGCCTAATTCCACAATAGTAGTGTATATGGACCCTCTGGGTAAACCCCCCAAAATCCCAACTGCCTACGCCCAAGACTCAAAACCTGTAACAGCAAACCCTAAAATCCAGAGAAGGCATGTTGATGTGGTGCCTAAACCCTACAATCCTAAAACCCCAAACCCTAAAACCCTAAAACCCCAAACCCTAAAACTCCAAACCCTAAATCCCTAAAACCTCAAACCCATCTAAGACCCCAAACTGCCTGCTCCTGCTGGCTCGCCAGCTGCTGCTCCAGCGCAGCAGCAGACGCCTCTGAAGCTTCAGGTTCTCGGGGAGGTGGGGGGCTTGGGCTTCGGGGTGTAGGGAGTCGGTTCCTTTAATGGTCCCTTCTTAAGGGCTTCAACCAGGGCTTAAAGCTTTAGGCATGAAAACCGACTTGAGGTATTCAAACATACTTAAACTGCGGCATTCGGTCACAGTCTGGGATAGTCTGTTGGTGCCTAGGGCCTACTTCCACAGTAAGCCAGGCTTTTGGGTTTAAAGTTCAGAGTTCAGGGCTTGGGGTTTTCTGCATTTGGGCCAAGATCCAGAATTTGGATCTTACTTTGACCGAGCAGAATTGCCAACCCACTACTACTACTACTACTACTACTACTACTACTACTACTCCTGCTACTACTACTACTTCTACTTCTGTCATCTGATGCAAGACTTACTGAATGGATCACCGGCCTTCGTTTCCAGGCTGACAATCGGGGTATACCTGGAGGCTCATACCCTACCCCTTTTTCAGGGCGCCTACTTTTTAAGATAACAGATCCTAACCATAAAACTAGGTATCCTAAAAAAGGGGTAGGGTATGAGCCTCTAGGTAGTACATCAAGATACATAAATGTAGAAATACTTATGACCAGACATGGATTCAAATGTTCTTAACCAAATTGCTGAATCCTATGTACCTTCAAGAATGGTACAAGAACTCTGCTTAAGAGAAGCCTCGATTGCAAATCCGCAAACAAAAATGGGCATCTAAGGTCAAGCCTGCTCCAACGTACCCCCAGCGACATAAAAGCTGAAATATCTCGAATAGTATAGACTAGACATATCAGAGCTAGAGCCCGGAAAAGTTGAAGGTGAGATACAGTACCAAGGACGTCGAGTTGTTGAACAATCACTTCATTTTGTGAGACGTAGCCTAGAAAGAACTAAACTGCTTCCGGGAACCCTAAATCCCAAGGACCAGCCCCTAAAGGCTAGACCCATCTAAATCCTACACTGGGTTACGGGTTTAGGACTGAGGGGTGCCATTTGTAGCTAATTACTGAGGAGCTGAGTACCCTAGCCCAAAAAAGGTTAACCTTTTCAATTGTGGTCGGATTATAAAAGCCCCAAACGGTTAAAGGTTACCTACTCAGCTACTAAGATTAATGTGCCCTGCTTCGTTCAGGAGCACTGCTTTGGCTACTCATCGGGTTTATCGAATGCTCCGTGACCTGCGCAAGCTTGAATTCTCAGAGGCTCCAGGTCTCGGCGACATTCGTTTGAGTTTGGTCTTAGGGTTTAGAGCTCAGGGTTCAGGGCATGAGTTGCCTTGGGACTGGGAACTTTTATACTGAAACTCCAGGCCTACATGGCCTTGTAGCCTATGCGAGTAAATCACAGACCAGATGCTGAACCCTCTAGGCCTTCAATTCAACTTATCACCCAGATCTTAACCGAAGGCCGTGCGTACATCCCAAACCTTACCCTAAGGCTCAAAATGGCCCAAAAGCCTTATATAGTATGGTCTTTGGGCCCAAAAACCTTAATATATGAGTCCTTAGAGCCTTAGGGTTACATTAACCCGAAACCGGACACGCAAGCCACAAGCTCTGGAGCCTTTGCCGCTTCGTTTTCACCCCAAACCTTGCACCTCGGCACCCTACAGTAGAAGCCAGAAAGTTGGAACATAGTTGTCCTCATACCCTTAAGGTAAAGTATAAGGGATCCTAGCACGAATCCTCCTAAAGCCATGTTCCAACTTTCTGGGTTCTACTANTACAGTAGAAGCCAGAAAGTTGGAACATAGTTGTCCTCATACCCTTAAGGTAAAGTATAAGGGATCCTAGCACGAATCCTCCTAAAGCCATGTTCCAACTTTCTGGGTTCTACTATAATCCTTGCCTGAACCCTAAACCCTAAACCCTGAAACTATCCCCCTGAACCCAATTAGGGCCCTGAGACCTGTAAACCCCTACAAACCGCAATTCAAAGCCCTAAGGTCCCCAATAAGCGCGTAAACCCTAAACGCTGAACCCTAAACCCTAAACCCTAACCCTAAACCCTATAACCCTAAACCCTAATCCTGAACCCTAAACCCTAAACCTAAACCTGAACCCTAAACCCTAATCCTGAACCCTTAATCCTAAACCCTAAACCCTAATCCTGAACCCTTAATCCTAAACCCTAAACCCCAAGCCTAGACCAAAAAGCCCTAAACGCAGCCGGCCTTGGCGGATCCCAGGGAGTCCGTCAGCTCCCGCTGTTTCGTCTCGGCCTCTGAGGACTTGAGCCCTAAACCCTAAAACACGGTTTAGGGTTCAGGATGGTTTAGGGTTTAGGGTTTGGGGTTTAGGGTTCAGGATGGTTTAGGGTTTAGGGTTTGGGGTTTAGGATTTAGGATGGTTTAGGGTTTAGGGTGTGGGGTTTAGGGTTTAGGATGGTTTAGGGTTTAGGGTTTGGGGTTTAGGATGGGTTTGGGTTTAGGATTTAGGATGGTCTAGGGTTTAGGGTTTAAAAACCCACACACAAACCAATGAGCCTGTTGCTTTTATCACTCTTGCAGATAGTCGCAGGAGGCGGTGGTGATGGTGGCAGTAGTAGTAGTAGTAGTAGCAGTCGTGGTAGTAGTAGTAGTAGTAGTAGTAATAGTAGTAGTAGCAGTTCAAGAAGTAGTAGTAGTAGCAGTAACAGTGACAGGCATGGCATTACCACCTCGTTACTTTTCTGAAAGCCCATTTGCTCTCGCCGATCTGCTCTCGCAGATCGGGAGCCTGATTTGGCAGGCTCAGTTCGGACCTTCATCCTTCTTCCACCCCTCAGTTGAGCTCCACATCAATCCACTGTCTCTACCCCTCGACCTTCTCCACAGACTCCTCCATGACGGTTAAGGTTCCATGCAGCAGCTCCCCACCACAGCCACCTATGGATCTCTGGAGGGTGCTCTTGATCATGGGTGCACCAATGTTGTCTCTGCAAAACGCGTCGGTCACATCCTCGCTTGCTTCACACTGCTGCAGCAACCGTGCGACTTCGACGTTGCCACTTAGAGATGCTATCATCAAGGCAGTCCGGTAGCTGTCGTCTTCCAGGTTCTTGTCGGCGCTGGCCTCTAAGAGCAAACGCACGACTTCGACACGGCCGCTTTCGCATGCTGACATTAAAGCTGTACTGCCGCGGTTATTTGCAATGTCCGTGTCGGCTTTTGCCTCCAACAGCAACCTGGTTATTTTGACATGGCCACGAAAAGCTGCCATCATCAAGGATGTGATGCCTCCGACATTTGCCAGATCCTTGTCGACTCCGGCCTCCAACAGCAAACATACGACCTCGTCATAACCGCAGCAAGATGCAGTCATCAAAGCAGTCCTGCCATCAAAGTTCATATTATCTTTATCAGCGCCGGCCTCCAATAGCAAACGTGCCATTTCGACATTACCCCGCTTAGATGCCACCATCAGAGCCGTGCGGCCGTGGCAATCTGCCACCTCTTTGTCGGCCCTCGCCTCCAGCAGCGCCCGTACCACCTCCACATGGCCATGATCGCATGCCATCAACAAAGCTGTGCAGCCGCGGTTGGTGACGAGATCCTTGTTGGCGCCGGCCTCCAGCAGCAAGTGCAATACCTCGACACAGCCATGTTGAGAGGCTGTGTCCAGGGCTCTGCGGCCGTAGGAATTAGGCAAGTCTGGGTCTTGCGGAAGCTGCAGCATGAGCTCAACCTGACAGGGCTTCTATCCAGAAGAGTTGCAGAGAGAGAGAGAGAGAGGCAGAGAGAGAGAGCGGGGAAAGCAAAGAGAGAGACAAAGACAGAGAGAGAAGAAGAGAGACAGAGAGACACCTAAGAAAAACTTAGATGCAGCGGCCCTAAACTCGAAACCCTAACCCTAATATAGAGGCCTTAATAATTAGAATAGGGTTTGGGGTATTTTATACTATAATCATAGTAAGGAACTCCCCAACATAGTATAGGTACGGTAATTAGTAAGGCCCCTATAGGACTGTAGCGTACCCGGATCGGCCACCTCTTCCAGGGAGTCGTCGCGAACATTGGTCAGTAGATCGTTCACCTGTGCTTCGGAAACATCGGCAAAGGGCAACAGGACGAGATCAAGGTTCACGGGGGAATCCAGCTCAGCTGTATCATCCAGGTTCTCACCGTGGCGAAGGAGCCTCTGTCTAAACCGCGGTGGCAAGCCGTGTTGATGCGTCAGTTGCTGCTTCAAGGACCTCACGTTGCTCCGCTCCTCCACCGGCACGTTGGCCACCTCTGACCCGGAGAGCATCCGGATGCGCAACATCGCAGCCGACTGGGGATGTCCCAGAACCTGTCATGCTACACGGTATTTGCACAGTCATGAGTGGTTGTAGGGCAATAAGTACGCTTGAGACTAGAAGTGTAGCTATGCGCATGTACCATTGCTACGCACCTCCGCCACCCAGGGCTTCGGAAGCATGAGCCGAAAACATGTCGGCAGGCCTTCGGCTGCACAGTTGTCTACGAACTCCACTGAACAGTCTACTGCTCGTGAATCCGCTCTCCGGACACACCGGGCTTAGGGTTTGATGTAAGGGCCTGAATAGTTAGAGTAGGCTTTTGGGGCCCATTCTACTATGACTATAATGAGGAGCCCCACAAATAGTATAGGTAATTATTAAGGCCTCTATATTAGGGCTTAAGGAGTTTAGGGTTTGTGCAAGCAGTCACTGCGGACGATCCAGGCGAGAAGCATGCAAGGATCCCCGTAACGGACGGTTTAGGGGAGCTATAGATTCAGTAGGTGCGACATTCGTCTCCTTGCTGCCCCCTAAATCCTAAGCCCCAGCCCTGAACTCTAAACCCTATACCGCCGCCTACCAGATACATAAGCTAGGTCCTCCAAACATGCCCAAAAATCGCACCAAAGCGAAACGGACCCCTGAAGCATCCTATCGGACTCTGATGCCCTCCGACGCAAGAGAACAGTCTGCAAGAAACTGCAGAACACCCACCCAAACTCCCAATTCGCGAAGCATCCTCTAGCCTTTCTAGACTGAGAGGTGCAGAGTGGGTTTGAAGTTTGTATACCCCGGAGTAGAATGAGCAGAAGAAGGTTCTTGCAAAAAGGCCGGCCAACCCGATCCCTGTGACTTAGTGCTCCGGGCTTGCTAGGCTCGTGAACGAACTGGCAGTCAAAATGCAGGAAATTGCTGCATTTCGTAGATCCTAAGACCTCATGCCAAGGACTTCGGGTGGGAAAAGTGTACCCTTATCAGCACTCTGGTTTGGTCTTTTTGCACCCCCAGCCTGCCGTTCAGCTACCAGAACATGCTTTCATTGCTTGGTCTAAACCGGGTATATTATAGGTTATGATTATGGTAGGTTGCCGTCGAGTTTAGAGCGTATAGAGTCTGGAAGCCTAGGGGCTTAAGTTGCAAACGTACCTGCAAGCTTTGGTACGGCAGGGCTGGTTCAGCTTCGGCTTTGGAGATTGGGTTTGGGGATTTAGATGCCCGACAGCATCGTTGTGGCTTAGATCTTCGGGATGTTCAAGACAAGTTTCATGATTTGTAAAACCATACTTCTTACGAGCCGTAGTACACGAATCCCAAGCAGCACGTGTCTGACGAGCCTCCGCCCGGTTCGCCACAAGTTGAGCCTTCGCTTCCTGCACCGCCGCCTTGCAAGCGTGGAGCCCAGTTTCTGCATAACACGTCTGAGAACAGTTATATATCATATATTACTAAATTATTACTACATATTTTTTATGTTTTATGTTCTGTATTGTATATCATGCTTGGATGTGGCTAAGGGTATCGGTATTCTCGCTTTCTCGTGGAATGAAGCCTAAAGCCTAGAGACTTAGTGATAAGGTTAAAGTACCGTAATTAATCGGGGTTATAAATACGACGAAATACGTAACAAAAAAAGTCACCTTCTGTATAACCCTAGTTACTAAATAAAAGTCATAAATAAGGGCAGTATACCTGTATCACTTATGACACACATTAAGGGAAGACCTTACTTACTACGTCCGATGATCCGTTCAGTAGGCTTACTTAACCAATAAGCTACAGAAATGAAAGGTTAAACTTTCCAATTCCTACTAAACTATGTATAAGAATCCTAAACCCTAAACCCTATTAAACTATATATAAGAACCCTAAACCCTAAACCCAGGAGCCCAAAAAAGTTTAAAGGCTGGGTGTTGGGGATCTAAGTAGGGTCCCTTTAGGACTGTTGACATCAACCAAGAGTCCGACTGAGCAAAGTCCGAAACCCCCAAAAGGCTCCCTTTAAAGGGCCTCTTTAAGGGCTCGTTTTAGGGTTCCGTTACAGGTTCTCTAGGGATCATATAATGCACCAAGTACCCAAACAGTAGGGTTTTAGATCTCAAACACTCTCCTCTGAATGGCTTTGGGCACCTGAAGCCTAAACCCTGGTTTGGGTACTTGGCCTCTGGGGACCTCAAGGAGGCAGTGCTTCGGATTTGAAAGTTAGGGTGTTTAGGGCATTGGGTTTAAAGGAAGCCTACACTCTGTTAACAAGCTGTAAACAAGCGCTAAGACTCCTTCTAAGAACGAGCAAAAAACCTGCAAGAATCCTATAATGAAACCAAATCCCCAACAGACCCCCTCTAACTAATCACCAAACCCCTCCAGAAAGCCCTATAGGTAGCCGCCAACACCCCACAATAATCCCTGCACCTAAAAACCCTAAAGCCTGAAACACTAAATCCTAAATCCCAAATCCCCAAGCCCTGACCCTAAACCCCCAAACTCACACTATGAACCCCAAGATCTGCTGCCTGGCTCTCTTTCATAGCATCCTCTAAGTCACGTCGCTTTTCCTCGGCCTGATCGTCGTAGTAATATCCATAATTAAGAAGAAGAATAGTATTGATGCTACAGTAGTGTTACAAATACTAATTCTTACTACTTATGAACCAAAAGGTAAACATGAGAATAATAATGCTAATAATAGCAATGATAACAACAATGATAATAAGAACAAGAATAAGAATAGGAATAGGAGTAGGAATAGAAATAGGAATAACACTAATAACACTGATGATAATAACAATGACAATGAGTATAAGAACAGTCATAAATCACAACGATAACAAGAATAAGAATGATAATAAGAACAATCATAAGAATAAAAACACTCATCCGAATAATGATATTAATAATAATAATAATAACAATAAGACCAACAACACGAGCAAGAACGAGAATAACAACAACACAAATAATACTGTTATTGCTATTGGCAGTAGTAGTAGTAGTAGTAGTAGTAGTAGTAGTAGTAGTAGTAGTAGTAGTAGTGGTAGTAGTAGTAGTAGTAGTAGTAGTAGTAGCAGCAGCAGCAGCAGTAGCGTAGTGGTAGTAGGAGACCGCCAGTGGGGCACGGACGAACGGGTTCTACAGAGACTTTTCAAAGGCCATTCTCATACATGTTTTATAAGGGTTTGTCAAGGGTTATGGTTTTGCATCCGAGCCATAGAGGATCCTCACGTTTTCGGTCTAGATTAGGGTCCCCGACTTTGAAACTCGCATGTGCAACGGAAAGGATTTGAGACTAAATTTCAGTCCCATCTCGGTACTCTGTATTCTGGAACTCCCAGAGCCTGATTCCATCAAACTGAACCCGGAAAGCTCTAAAGCAAGGGGCCAAAGATCCCGGCGGCTTGAACCATAAACTGGAGCTTGAGGTAAGCATTTGGGATTTTGAAGCATGGGTTCTGCATGTCTGCCTTCGTGGATACGTTTTGGATGTAGCTGACTATATTCATCCACGAAGACCTTGCGCAACACACATGTATTACCCCCGAAAAAACACAATAATGGCCGAGGCACTGTGCAAGTGAAGGAATTGAAATCCCGCGGACTTATGCACCACGAACTGCGGATCCAGACGGTGCAGCAAGCATGCCGTGCCAACTCCCCATGTACCCACCGTCTTAAAGAACTTCATAAGAGCCCGTGCACCACCTGGAATATTGCTAGTGTAGGAAGCCACACAAAACCCTCTGAACACCCTTTACAGCCCCAAGGCTCGAACACCCGCGTGACCTCGTTGCGGACCATCGAGACGAGATCTTCGAAGTGCTTTTTCTTCGCCTGTTCATAAACCTCTCCCTCGAACCAACACTTCAGGGGGTTGTTCAGCTTTTCAAGGTTTAGGGTTTCGGGTTCCTACGTTTAGGGTTTCGGGTTCCGAGGTTTAGGGTGTAGGGTTCCTAGGTTTAGGGTTCCCAGGGTGTGGGTTAGGGTTCCCAGGCTGAGGGTTCGGGGCTCCGAGGTTTCGTGTGTTCACGCCAGTCCACGAAGAATCAGGGTTCCGAGCTCCAGAGCGCAGGGTTTAGAGTTTAGAGTGCTAGACGGCTTCGGCTTCCATCCTTTTTATAACTACAATAAGAATGTAAGAGGATATTGTTATCCGGTTACTACTCGTTCAGACCTCTACTCTATATTATATAGCCCCATAACATAACCCAACATGTTCACTCGCCCAAGATCCGTAGTAGCACTCACCTAAGATCCGTAATAGCACTATATACGCTGACCTTTTTCCGTACAAACCAAACCCTGACCGTGTAGGTCTCGCAGCAACACCTTGAGGGAATCCATCAAGGAACCTCATTTCTGGGAGAAAACGGGAAACACCCCAAGAATCGGAGCTCTTCGTGATCATCCTTCTATCCCTTCGCTTCCTCCGTCTTCGCGTCTGTGTCTTGCTCACCGCTTGGGCCAGCGGTCTCGCCCTGAACCTTCTTGTACTTGGAGGTTCAGGGCTAGTTATAAGTGGGTATATAAGTAAGGTAACTATAATCATAACCCATATTAGGGGACTTATAACTACCCATGAACCTTCAAGTAGGTCTCCAGACTGACGCGGCTGAAGTTCTGCTCGAATTCACTCAAAAAGTCCAGGGCCTGCCACCCCCGGTGGCAGTTGTTAGGGATAATCTCTGGAGAGCTTGAAATCTTCAAGGCGAGGTCGTATGCCTTCGGCATCACCAAAAAAAGGTTGTCCAGTGGATCTGGGGCCTGCTGTGTAAGTCCGGTCTTACGTCGGGGGGCCGCGTTGCCACCGTTCAAATCTACATAGGGGTGCCTCCCCACATAGGGACATTACACCTCCAGGCTCGTCCAGCATGAGCCCGCAGCAGGGCTAACCCCTTACATCCCCAACCGCCTAACTCCCGCAACCCTAAACCCGATATAACTAAAACCCTAAATTACATTATGAAAAATCCATGGATCCCGAAACCCTAAACCCCTACATCCCTAAACCCTAAACTTTAAACCTACATTCAAACCGGAGCTGCCGTGGTGACCCGAAGGGTCCTAGGTACCAATATGGGGGATACTTACCCAAAGCGTGGTCCAACTATCGAAACGCTATACTTTCTACATGTAGGTACCTACCCTCAACCCAAAATCCCAAACCCTAAACCCTAAACCCAAAATCCCTAACCCTAAACCGAAACAGCGACCCGAGGGTTTCCTTGTTATTTTTACTACCAAGGGGGTTGTAATTACTGCCGTAAAATATAACCCCCAAACCTACTTCGACCTTTCGGGGAAGCCTCCAGGTCGGCGAGACGACTCTGAAGGCCTTCGACGGCCTGGCTCGACGTAGACTTAGGGCTTTGGCGGATTCTCTTGGGTTTTAGGGTTTAGGGCTTTGGCGGATTCTTTTGGGGCTTTAGGGTTTAGGGGTTGAGGGTTTAGGGCTTTGGCTAATTTTTTGGGGGGTTTCAGGGTGCAAGGCTCAATGTAGGTTCATTCGAAGGGTCCAAGTAAGCCTTATTATAGGACGTCGGCGGCTTTGGCGGATTCAGGGGTTGGGGCAATAGGGGTTTAGGGCTTAGGTAGTGTAGGGGTTTAGGGATTAGATGGTAGCAGTGCCAAGACTCGTCACACAATCACTAACAACAGCGCCATTAAGACATTGGCATAGAACAACTGGAAAGGACAAGCCCGGAAAATCCCTTAACGCCAAACCCCAACCAAGAACAATGCAAGAGCCCGACAGGAAGTAGCAAACATGCCACGTCCAGTAATCTAGAACGAACACCGAGACAAAGGTAGGCTAACAAAACAGTTTGCAGGCACCCGAAAGCTGCCTCCTCCCGGGATTTCAGCTGGCTCTCCACATCCGTTTTGGAGGCCTGCACGCCGCAAGCTTGTCATTAAGTGTAATGTCCAGGCTTCTGAATCAAGTTCTCAAAGGGACTACCCAGGGTTCTACAAGCGGCTTCTCCAGGGGTACTGGGTTTGGCATTTAGTTGGAGGCTGTGCATGGGCCACCGTAGGGCCGTAGGGGTTTCTGTAAGCACATAAGCAAAAAGTAGCACACGCAGTATTAACAAAGAATAACACAACAATCGGCGACCACGACGACGACTATCACCAAGACCACGACGACAACTGCAAGTCGCTGATGATAAAAATAAGAAGAACACACAAACACCCGTATAGCAGGGTGCAGCAACCCTAAACCCTAAACCGTAAACAGTGCAAACAGATGCAGAAGCGAACCTGAAGCCCTTATAGGAACCCCTTAAAACAACCTATACTGATTTGGGTACATGGACCCTTAGGGGAAGCGAACCAAATCCCTTAACCCCAAACCCTAAACCCTTAAAGGAACCCTTATAGATCCTTTAAAGGAACCCTTAACAAGAACCCACGAAGCGAACCTGAAGCTCGTCGTTGGCAACTTCCAACTCGGCGACTTTCCGTTGCAGGCGATCGGCGGCCTAAGGGCGACTCAGAGGCAGAGCAACATGCGGCACTTTAGAGCCACGGCTTAAGGATTAGGGTTTATGTTAAGTTTAGGATTTAGGGATTATTTAAGGTTTGACATTTACAGTTTAGGGATTAAGGTTCAGGTTCGGGTTGAGGGGAGGTGCCTGTTTGAGTGCATAGGGCTGCTTATTGGACTTCTTAGTGCCCTTGCACCCCTAAACCCTAAACCTCAAACCCCTAGACCCTAAACCCCTGAACCCCTAAACCCTTAAACCCTAAACCCCTAAACCCCTAAACCCCTAAACCCGTAAACACTAAACCCCAAACCCCTAGACCCTAAACCCCCAAACCCCTAGACCCTAAACCCCTAAACCCTAAACCCTGAACTCCAACCCCAACGCGGAAGCAAGGAAGCCCTCACAAGAAACCCCCGGTCTCCTCTCCGCCGGAGAGCTTGGCTTTCAGGTTCGAAGCCGCCTCGTCTTAAAAGCTCCGCTGCTTCAAGGTTTCAGGGCTGTTTAGAGTGCTTCTTGTCATTTTTTGAAGATTTAGGGTAGTTTAGGGTTTTTAGGAGGGTTGAAGGTAAGGGTTTCAGGACTTCTTAGGGCCGCGAGCTGAAGGGGTTGAGGGTCTAGGGCTTAGGATTGAGTTTTGAGGACTTCTCATTGGAATCGCAAAAGAAGACGACGACTACGACTACTGCTACTACTACTACCACTACTACTGCTGCGACTACGACTGCTACGACTACTACCACTATCACCACCTAACAACACGAATCATCATCATCATCATCAGCATCACCGTCATCGTCATGAGCATTATCGCAATCATTATCATCATTAGCAGCAACATCTTCAGCATCAAATTAACTAACATACCCCAAGGCATATTATTGCTAATTAATCATTAATTCCCCTATACTCTCCTTCAATCACAAAATTCAACAACAAACCTAAGACATCCAATACTGAAACACAGAGCGATTCGGTACTTCAGCCGAGGACAACTTAGGCTTGGAGATTCTGCGCAAGAAATGCGCTAAAATCTAACATTGGAGCCTCAGGCCCCAAGCTGTTCTCAGGCCTATATGGATATAGTACCCTAAATAGTAGGGCCACTATTCTAAGTACACCCAAAAAAGTTCGGCACCCCTACTTTTCGGAAACTCCCATACAAGGTTTGGGATGGTTTATGGTGGAGGGTTCGGAGTTCAGGATTGACGGTTTTTGGTCAGGGTTTAGGGGAACTCTCTTGAAACCCCCAACAGACCCACCAGGGTTGCCTCCTCCCTCGCCGCTTTGAGCTGTGCCATAAGGTCGGCTTTGGTGGCCTGAACGGCAGTGTTGAGCAAAGAGGGTATTAAGGTAATACTGTAATACGGTTGATGATATAAATCCTGCATTACCCATAATAAGGAATATACCATAATTCCCATAGTCTAGCGTCATTAAGGTAATGCAGGATTTATATCATCAACCGTGTTGCATCGGGGACTAGGGATTACACTTGTGGCATTAGGATTGGCGTTTTGATTTTCTCAACCCCTCCCAAGACCTCACCTGGTCATGGCCTTGAGAGTGCTCTAACAGGGAAATCCTCCAACATTTACGGTCCAAGATCTCAAGCACGATGTAGCCTAAGGTTTAGGGTGTAGGGTTTCAGGCGCCGAAGGCATATCAACACCAGCGTGCAGTCGGGTGGTGTTGGTGCTGGTGGTGCTGGTGGTGCTGGTGGCGTTGGTGGTGCTGGTGCTGGTGCTGGCACGAAGACATCGTAGCAGCCACAGTCGTTGCAAAAGCAGTAACAGTAGCGGTAGGAGGAAGCAGAGCAGTAGCTTGGGTTAGCTGTAGCAACAGAGCACCAGCAGCAACGGTGGCAGTGGCCGAGCGAGTAACACTGAACAACCATTAGACAAATCAAAGGTTGATGAAGACGAAGGACATACGAAAGCAGACACCAACGTAGGTAGCTGGGCCAGTCGCAATGGTTTCGATGCTGACCACGAGAACTTAGATTATGAAGATCAGGCAGAGTAGCATCGGTTTTCGGACTGCCTGTGCCGCATTTGCCAGGTCTGTGACCTCGCGGTCTTTCTCCTCCACCTCGGCTTAGGCTTGGGCTCGGCTTGAGCGTAGGGTGTCGAGCTCAGGGCTTCGAGCATAAGGTTTTTTCATGTTGCGTTCAAGGGCTGGATTTGGGGCATCGGGTCCCTACATCCCCTAAGCCGTGAGCGCCACCTGCAATCCATCGGAAGATTGGGCTACTTCGACAAGACGTTGCGAATGAACATGGCCATGTTGTAAGCTTAGGCGATGCATGTTTGTAGTTCTCATTGTCAGTCACACGCTCCGCGGAGAGCTGTTACCCCGGTACGTGTCGTACCTAGAAACAAGGACTGAAGCGGAACAGTGCCAAGTCCCTGGCGGCGCCAGGTGCTAAACCCTACAACCTTGGACCTGTGAACCCGAGTGAACAAGCGATAAACGGGAGAGATGGGGAGATCTGGTGGTATCAGAACATAATGGACTTCAATGCAGACTCTGAGTACGATCCCGTTTATGAGACACCTATAAAGGAACCCCTCAGTTTCAAGCCCTATTTGCGCCTTGGCAGCAAGGACATCTATTTGCGACTGGAGTTGGTCGCGTGCCACCTGGGGGGCCGAGCTCTGCGGCTAAGAGTTTAAGGCTTGTGACTTGTGAGTTTGGGTTTAGGGAAGGAGGTTTGGGTATCCTGCATAACAGTGAAAAGAACCAGCCCAGCACCTCTATCAATAGCTAGAGATGAGCATACAAAACATCATCACTACCATTGTCATTGTTGTCGTTACCACCACCATACCTCGCCGTCGCATTAACGAAAACTATCTTGACTCATTGGCTACGTCAATACGACAAACACTCTCACGAACAGGGCGAACTGGAATAGCAGCAACGTTGGCCTGAATGGTTGACGACGGCTACTGCGGGCTGATCCTGACCTCGTGTCCCCTAAACCCTAAACCCTAAAGCCCTAAAGCCTAGACCCTAAAGCCCTAAAGCATAACAACCAACACAGAAGTCAGAAACCTGTGGCGAGTAATGCTGAGATGATTCTGTGTAGGGTTTAGGGTGTAGGGTCCACCATGCAGATCCGCTAAAATAAGTCTTCCACATGCCATTCCTATTCCAAGTCTGTAGTTTGCTGGATGCAAACGGATGAAACGATATAGGGGCTTTGTAAATCATTAGACTGAGGCTTGGTTCGTATTGTAGAATCACGCTATAATAAGGATTACAAGCGGAAATTATGACTATTCCGGCCCCTGTATTGCTTCTTACTGTTTTCTGCAACTTGCCGATTCTCAGAGGCTGCGGCAGTAGAACCAGCCACGATCACGATCACCGCCAACAGCACAGCATAACGATCTTCTGGTGACGATTGTTTTGCTGATAGTAACCCTAAACCCTAACACCCTAAATCCTAAACCCTAAACCCTATAATCCTAAATCCTAAATCCGAAACCTTTGGGCCCTCTACAGCAAACCCGATGTCAACTCTGAGTCCCAGTGCTACTACCACCACCACCACCACCACCGCTGCCACCAACACCGCTGCTTCTCTCCCCGACCCTACGTGGAGGTTCATGGGTAGTTATAAGTGGAGTTATAAGTCTCCTACTATGGGTTATAGTTATAGTTACGTTACTTATAAGTCCACTTATAACTTATAACTACCCATGCTGGGGACTACTACATAGGCTCTTGTACTAGACTGTGCTGGCAAGCTGCGTTAGCTGTATGGAGTGATGCCGAAAGCTCACGCTCGATGGTCGCTGCCTGATCCAGCTTTACTGGATTCTTAAGGGATGTTATTTAAGTTACCATAATGAGAAAAGAAAACAATATATTTACTATAGACCCAGTTTAATGTGGTTTAGGGTTTTGGTGGAAGGTGGCAGAGGCCAGGGTCTAAAGTCTAGGGTGGCTTAAAAACCTGGTGGAACTTAGGCTGCAGAGTTTACGCAGATTTAGTCCTTGCCTTCTGCACTTGCTGCTTGCTCCCAGTGTTCGTCATTTGGTCGACCTTGCGCAGCTCTCCAGCGCCTGTCACGTCCAGCAGGCCCCATGGACATGTGGCCTCCGGACTCCGGACCATGCTGCTAGAGCTCGGACAGAACTTGCGCCACGATGCGGCCGGCGCCGTACTATAGGGGCCTTAATAATTAGAGCAGGGCTTGTTATACTATAAGTATACTGAGGAACCCCTAAAATAGTGTAGGTAATTATTAAGGCCCCGATAGTATCCCTATGCACAGGCTCCTTCCCCGAGGCCTCCGCTGGACTGGCTTAGCTGGGAAGTCCATGCGTTTTGAGTGAGGCGGAAGATGGTAATGTAGGGGCCCTTTGAAGGGGTCTAGAATGGCTACTATGAGGGCTATTAGAAGGATTCAATGTAGGGGCCTTAAGAAACAGAATAGGGTTTTGGGGGCCCATTATACTATACTTAAAATAAGGAACCCCCAAATTGATAGGTAATGATTAAGGTATTGAGGCCCCTATATTAGCACCCTAACAGTGCTGACACTCAATGGTCTCTGCATCAGGCCGGCAAAGCTGCTTTTCTATTGATGTCAAGAGCCTGGTTCCGTTCGCTCTGGGCACGATACGTATAATGACTGCCCATGATCCTTCAACAACCCTGCAGCCCTAAACCCTCATACCTATATTTATACCCCTATAGTCGCTCAATCCTAATCCCACGATCCTAGACTCCACAACTAAAGCCTAAACCCTCACACCCAAACCCCAGAGTTTAGGGTTTACGGTCTAAGCCCAGTGATTAAGCTTCACTCCTGACTCCTGAAACCTCAGTGTAGCCCCGAACCCTCGCCGATGTGCCTTCCAAAGGGTCCCAAGTACCTACAGAGCAGACTACGAAACTTCTTTGGGAAGTGGAGCTACGTTCGCCTACGGCTTGCGCAAGTCTACCTAAATCCTGAACCCTAATGAAATAACCTCCTAGCCTGAACCTGAAGCCGGTAACCCCAAACCCTCAATCCAAGACCTTAACAAATCATACATTGCGCTTTGAAGGAACCCTTAAGTAAACTACCCTTAAGGAATTGCAAATTGTGCTTTAAAGGAACTCTTAAGTAAAGTACCCTTAAGGAATTATAAACTGGGCTTTAGAGGAACCCTTAAGTAAATTACCCTTAAGGGGCCCGAAAAGCCCAAAAGCTGCCTCATCCTTCGCCTTCTGAAGCTCGGCGGCGAGGTCACTCTGCGCTGCCTGCTTGAAGCTTCTTCTGGTTTAGGGCATATAGGGCTTATAGGGTCTTTAAGGTTTACGGCTTAAGGATTAGGGTGTAGGGTTTAGGGGTTAGGGTTGTCAAATTTAGGCATATATAAGGGTTTAGGGGTTTAGGGTAAGGGTCTCAGTTGAGTCTTTGTAGGGGTTCATTCGAAGGCCTACAAACTTTTCACAAGGGGCTTAATGAATAGAACATGTTTAGGACTCAGGGTTCAGGCTAAGGAGAAAGGCTTTAAAAGCTGGCCCCAAGAGTTCCCCAACCTGGGGCCCCCAAAACCTCCGTGTTTATGTAGGAACCTGATTAAGAAACCTTGGGCCTTTATTAGGGTTCCCTATATGAAGCCTACTATTTTGGGGTTATAGGCCCAGGGTTTCTTAATCAGGTCCCTACATTAGGGCTTATGGTCAAACTCCTGCAGAGCTTCTACGGACCGGACACTATGAGAACTATGGTGCATTCAAACTCAATATGTCTTCGCGATTGATACTATTCCTATATCGGTCGCGCTGGCAATGTTAGAACGGCGGCCACTGGCAATTCAACTATGGCGGCAGTGATTAGTAACCTGCCGATGAATGGTCTCAGAGTCTTTCTTAGCATATACCTCAACCCCCACAAGCAGGTAAAACCATGGCCCAACATCTACAAATGCCTGTTATTCTGCAGGCTTTTCGGGCCCAGGGAGTCAAGAGCATTGGGCTGCCGTCTTTTTCGATGCTGAGTTCACCGGCTCATAGCAAATGTCTTGACCTGAGCTCCCCGCTGAAAGCAACAAGGGAGGCAACGCATCTATCCCTAAAGCTCCGTGTGCCCAAATAGTAAATGCTGTGCCCCTGAAGTGCCCAAATAGGGACTACCTAACAGCCAAAGCGCATATAGTAGAAGAAGCCATAAAGTTGGAACATCTCATGCCCTTAAGGTAAAGCAGAGGGAATCCTAGCACTTACCATCCTAAATCCATGTTCCAACTTTCTGGGGTTCACTGTACTATATCTCGGTATAAGCCTGAACAATTACCAATATTATGCCCAGGGCTCGGTGTTATATACAAGTGTACTGCAATATACCCCCCCCTTGTCTCATCATGTAGGCCCCCCATACTATCACAGCAAACACAAACGTCTCTGCAACCAGCAAGCTAGGATCGGCCCGCGAGGATGGCAGGTAGTACTGCTTAAAGCTTAAGGTTTTCACAGACGGCCTTCTGGAGGTATAAAGGCTAGTTAAGCTCGATTGAGCCCGGGATTCAATCATTACTGCACTACTGTCGCAGACGTGGTGCCTGTCTCGAAGTGGAAAAGAACCAACCTCAGCCAGACCCTTTCTTGCCACCATGGGTAGCTAAGTTCTTGTCAGCGCCGGCTTTCAGAAGCAGCTGCAAGACTCCGAGATGTCCCTCGCCAGATGCAAGCATCAACGCTGTCGTGCCATTGCTCGTTGTCAAATCCTTGCTTGCACCCATGTCCAGCAGCAAACGAGCAATTTCCACATGACCCTCCTGTGCTGCCAGCATGAGGGCAGTACCTCCTTCGATAGTCGCGAGATCCTTATCAGCTCCGAACTCCAGCAGCAAGCGCACCACCTCCAAATGACCATGCCGCGATGCCAGTAACAATGCAGTGTTCCCGGTGCCCGGAGTAGCCGAGTCCATGACAGCTCTCGCCTCCAGGAGCAAACGGACGACGCTGGCATGGCCTTTCTCAGATGTCAGCATCAAGGCCGTGACGCCGTCGTAAGTTGGCACATCCTTGTCGGCACCTGCCTCCAGTAGCAGACCAGCAACTTCAGCGTGGCCAAGCTGTGAACAGAGCATCAAAGCAGTGAAGCCACTTTGGTAGGTTGCCAAGTCCTTCTTAGCGCCTGCGTCCATTAAAAGCCTTACAACTTCAACATATCCGCCTCCAGCTGCCAACATCAAAGCCGTGGCGCCATCTTTGGTCGCGACATTTGTGTTAGCGTCTCTTTCCAGCAGAAGACGGACGACTGCGACATGGCCCTGAGGGTGGTTCTTTTTTCGAAGGTACTAAAGCTTAGTGACAAACTCTAGGCTAGGCTTGACGATTTACCCCAACACTACCCGATTCTAACCCTTAAGGCCCCCCTTTTTGTTCCGCTACTTTGAAGCCCCGATCCCAAGTCAGGGCCCAACCCGAAAACCACACATGCCAGACTGGTGGGGTTTAGGGTTGTCCTTCTGGCATGCCAGAAGCAGAGACGAGGAGCCATTGCTGGTTGGAAGATCCTGGCAATCTTCGACCCATTTCGACCCCGGATCGTGCTTATCCTAAACTCTGTAGGCCCCAAACCCTAAAGTCTTCAAGTCGCAAACCAGAAATCCCACTAGCCCCGGAACCCTAAAGCCCTTCATTAACGGCCCAAACCCTACGTAGACCCGATCACCCTCAGACTAAAGCCTCGACACTGGCCCCCCTCCAAGCAAAAAACAAGCAAAACACAGAGTTTGGGGTTTGGGTTTTTTTTTTGGGGGGGGGGTTAGGGTTTAACGTCCTTGTCGGCTCCAGCTTCGAGCAGTACTCGCACAACTTCAACGTGGCCACCTCGGTTTCAATGTTCGTGGCCCCCTCGGCCCTCAACCTGAAGAAAACCTAACCCTAAACCCTAAACCCCAAACCCCCAAACCCCTAATCCCCTAAACCCTAAACCCCTAAACCCTAAACTCTAAACCCTAACCCCTAAACCCTAAACTCTAAACCCGAAACCCCAAACCCTAAACCCCAAACCCCAAACCCTAAACCTTCTTATCGTCTCTTGGTCTTTGGGGATCCTCTAGGGCCCGAGTTTGGGTTCTTGCAATTGTTAAGGGGTTTATTGGAAGTTACCATAATACAAAGACCCTATTATTTACTATAGATCCCTATTCTTACTATAGATCCCTGTTATTTACTGTAGATCCCTATTATTTTCTATAGATCCCTACTATGGTATCTTAAACGAAACTTCCCGAACCCAGATCCCGGCCTAGAGAAGCCTCTGTCAGAGGACGGTCCCCGCGCTCATTCGCCAAGTTGGGATCTTGTGGGACCTGCAGCATCATCTCCACCTCATCAGGGTTAGAATTCATTACTATCGTTATTATCACTATGAAAATTCTTACTATTAATATTATCAGCACTATTGTTTTAAATGTGTAGGGCATTTTCCCACCTCACCAGGGTTTCGGTTTTCTTTGGGAGGGGGGCGGGGGGTTAGTGTTTCGGGCTTAGGGAGTCGTGGATTCGGGGTAGCCAATTTGCAATTTAGGGTTTAAGGTTTAGGGTCTAGTGGAGTCCCTTCAACTTGAAAGGCAAGACCTCCCTATAGAAACCCTACAGATACCTTAATTTACCCCAAAACGAAGCCTTAGCTGAGTTAAGGTATCCCCCCGCCCTCCCCTACGCCCGCCAGTTCCTCGGAACCCACGTCCGCAGCAGCAACGAGCTCGTTGGCTTGCTGCTGCGAGACCTCCCAGTTTGGGGTTGGGTTTAGGGTTTAGGGTTTAGGGTTTGGGGTTTGGGGTTAAGGGTTTAGGGTTTAGGGTTTAAGGTTTAGGAGCCAAAAAACACCCGAACATAAAAGGGTAGAACCCTTTTCGAACCCTTGTCGAACGAATGGAGCTCTACAACAGCCCGACAGTCTCCAAAGCCTTATTTCGTCCCTGATGTAGGAGTTAGGATTAGGGGGACCCTTGGGGATATAGACCCTCTCAAAAAGGTGCCTTTTAAGCCAGCCAGAAGTAGGGCTAAGAAGGGTCCCCTTTGAGGGGTCTCCCTCATACTATCTACTAGAGGAGCCTGAATAATTAGAATAGGGTGTTGACGGTATATTATACTATAATTACTGGTATAATAAGGAACCCCCAACATAGTACTGGTAACTATTTAGGCCCCTACATTATAGTACCCTTATTGAGGGCCCCATGGATGGGGGTAACGGACTGCGGGGGGAAAGCAGCGGGTTCTGCGAACTTAGGTTTGCCAGGCCCCCCTTAAACCGAATTAGGTCGAAGGTTCCGGGGGTTAGGTAGG
>BGNK01001629.1:113723-136734 GCA_003297005.1 Symbiodinium sp. clade A Y106 | reverse complement strand
GCACGAGACTCTTATTTCCTAACAGGTGACAGCACGGGTCTCCACCGTCTGGTTACGGCGTTTGCCCTCTTCACCCTGCACTCTGTCTTGACGCAAAGTGTGTGATATGCGGGCGCCGTGGCTATAACCGCAGGGTGGCACCACGCCTCCTCGGGATCGCATGCCCGTCGGGCCTCTTTGGCTCGCCTTGGACTTTGCCCTTGGACTTTGGTGTGCACGACTCGCAAGAAACAAGATGCGGGGGCTGTCCGTTGTCCGACGGGACTAGAACGGCGNGGGCCTCTTTGGCTCGCCTTGGACTTTGCCCTTGGACTTTGGTGTGCACGACTCGCAAGAAACAAGATGCGGGGGCTGTCCGTTGTCCGACGGGACTAGAACGGCGGCCGGAGCCTTGGGCTTGGGCTCCACCCGTTGTCTTGGGTGGCTTTGGGTGCCGACCCAGTGTCACTTCTGCTGAGTCGCTGAGAGGAACTTACGCCTAGTTGCAGAACAGCCGCTGCTGACAAAGTCCGCATGCTGCAGCAGGTAATTAAGTAACTCGCTTCTCTGTTTCACCGCTGTTTTCTTGTGTTTGTTGGTTTCGATTTGATTAGTTTAGTTGGGACCGAGAGCTGCAGCCGCAGCCGACGAGGCCCGTACCTGCCAAAAAAAAGGGTTTGGGTGCGTTTTGGCTGGATTGGGTGGATTTGACCATGTGTAGAAGTGCCAGTTTTTAGAAAGGGATTAGAGTGTTTGGAGTGGAGGGTCCGTCGTGTTTTTCTGTGTGCATTCTCAGAACTGTCTTGTCCAAGTTTCTCAGTTTTCCAAAGCAATCGTTTGTTTGATTTGAAAAGACTCGAAGCGACTGTCTGTCCACCAAGCAAGTTTGGGTCTTCAGCAGTGCCTCTAATCCGTGCACCAAAAGGAGTGTTTGCTCGCGGCACTGCCTGCCATGCCAATTCCAGGGTAGTAATGAAGTGGAAGTTGTCGGCTACTTTTGAACCAGCTGATTTGAACGGTTCCTGTGTTTACTCAGGGTTGTTTCGGTGAACTCATCTCCGCGCCGCCCTCTCAAGCAGCAGCACACCACGAAAGCAGCAGTCAGCTTCAGCTTTTCTTTTCCCGCCCACCNGAACGGTTCCTGTGTTTACTCAGGGTTGTTTCGGTGAACTCATCTCCGCGCCGCCCTCTCAAGCAGCAGCACACCACGAAAGCAGCAGTCAGCTTCAGCTTTTCTTTTCCCGCCCACCCACTCCATGGGCTTTGCACAGCAGCTGTCAACACCTTTACGGTTAAGCCCGCTTTTCTTGCTTCTTTATGTCATTGCTTCTTACACTTTTGCTTTACGATACGGGCATAAGGTGACCGCACAGCTTGCTGCTTTTGCTTTCAAAGACCGGCTGCCTCCTGGTCTAAGACCGGAGCCCGGCACAAGAGCTGCGGACACCTGCTTTCCGGCAAGCCGAGAAAAAAGGAGGTTGTGCTCTACGTCTTTCAGTCGCTTTGCTTTCCGCTGTTTGCAAGCTAGTGCTCGCATCGCATAGTAGCCTTTTGGCTATTTCGTGGTGTGCAGTTCACCTGAACAATGCAGGCACAAATTCAAAAGGCAGATTAAGGCACTTTCACTTGCAGAAGTTGGAACATATATTTGTTTCCGAGTGCTTGAGAGCCATGATTGGAGAAAAATCTGTCTTCTGGCCAACGCGAAGGGAAGGTGGCAAACCATGCACCTTTAGTGGACGTGTGGCTGTAAAACAACACACTGAAATTGGATGAGTGTGCAAAATCTTTCATACTGTGTCCACGTTTCTTGTCGTTTTCGGGCCCTGAAAGGTCCACGTGCTTGTTTTGTCCAAGTTGGCATCTGCCTCCAGGACCAAAGCTTTCTGCACTGCAAAGCGCTGGTTCCAGCATCAACTTGACCATGGACTCCCAGACTTCCAGCTTTCCACGTTGGGTCAATGACAGCCGCGTGAGCGCAAGTGGCACCTCACTTTCTTACTCGGACTTGTGGCGAGGTTTCTGCCAGTTTCTTGTTTGGCACGTGACTGTCAGCTTGCTTGTGCTTGCAGTTTCAGTGAGACCGCTTCTGGCCCAAGGCCGATCCGTGCAAACCAACGGACAGTCACTTTCCGGCAAGCCGAAACAAAAGAAGAGTGCGAGTGCCACTTTCGTTACGCTTTCTTGCTGTTGTTATTTGTTGCTTGGCCACTTAGCTTGTCTTCGCGTACTGCACTCGAGCCTTTGGAAGTTGCGTGGTGTAGGACTTACCTGAACGGTTCCTGTGTTTACTCAGGGGATCTCAGGGGGGTTTAAGTGAAGTCCGCTTTCCGTCGCCGCTGTTCAAGCACACCATGCCATGCAACAAGCTTCAGCTCAGCTTTGCATTTCTTTACCCACCCGCCCACACCTGGGGCGAAAGCCAGCTGGGAGAACCTGCTTATAGCGGTGCCTCCTTTTTCGAAGCTGCGCAAAAAGTCTTCCGCTTGCAACTTTCGTCACAGCATCGCTTGAAGTCACACTGATGGTCGGTTACGCTACTTCCTGTATCTTTCTTGTTTGGGCATCGTGACTGTCAGCTTGCTTGTGCTTACAGTTTCAGTGAGACCCGCTTCTGGCCCAAGGCCGATCGGGTGCAAACCAACGGACAGTCACTTTCCGGCAAGCCGAAACAAAAGAAGAGTGCGAGTGCCACTTTCGTTACGCTTTCTTGCTGTTGTTATTTATTGCTTGGGCCACTTAGCTTGTCTTCGCGTGCTGCACTCGTAGCCTTTTGGAAGTTGCGTGGTGTAGGACTTACCTGAACTGCTGCATGCGAAGCTTCGGCATTGCTGGCAGGCGGCACGCTGTGTGCCCTGTCACATAAATTCAGGCAACCGTTTTGGCAACAGACAAAGGCCAAACATGTCTCACGAATTCTATAGGAGTTGTGTCTTTGTCTTGGAGGCACGGCTTGTGATTGTCACTACTTGTTGCCGTAACGATGGTTTTGTGCATGCATACGGCTCATGCTGGCTTGTTCCAGAGAAAGAAGCCACGCCAAGATTAGCAGTGGTAAGAAGCCGAAGTGTGCATCTCACATTTTGTTACCCACGCATCTGGAAGTGCCATGACTCACGGCATGTGCGCCTCATTGAATGTCGTTCCAGAGCGACAGAAGGGCCAGTGTCGCCGGGTACACTCGTGTCAGTGACAGCTTGCAAGACTTTTGTTGCTGTATTGGTGACACCGCGGCTCACCTCGGGCGGACACGTCGCAGGCAGCGCTGCTTTCAAGAGCGCTTCACCTGCCACTCTTTGGATGTACAGCGACTTTCGCAGCAAGGAATGACGCTTGCCGGGTGGACAGTGCCCGTGGGTTGCCACTGCAACTGGCAGTGTGCGCAGCAAGGGTTGCCGAAAAGAAAAGACACAGAAAGACAACAGTGGTCGCTCGCGAGCCCAGCTTTTGAAACCTAGAAGAGATCTGCATCGTTGAAGCACAAAGAATCTCATGTCAATGTGCTCACAGCCGTCCGCATCCATGTTTTGGAAGCAAGAAGTGTTGCCGGTGAAGCTTCATGACGTATCCTAGCCCGTGCAAGTCAGTTTGTGGCACAGATAACAACATACACCTTTGGATATGGCCGGGAGTCGCAGCCAAGGGGCGGAGTTTGTCCTTGCTGGGTTAGCGGCTTGCGGTGCCATCACCTTGACCAACCCGATTGACGTGGTCAAAACACGCCTGCAGCTGCAAGGCGAACTCGCAGCTGCAGGTGGCAAGGCCTACACAGGGATCGGCCAGGCGCTACTTCGTATCGCGCGAAAGGAAGGCCTCCGTGGCTTGCAGCGTGGCCTCGGCGCAGCGTATTTGTTGCAATTCAGCAATGTCGGCTGCCGTTTCGGTGCTTACGGCTCCCTGAAACAGCTTTTTGGCGTGAAGCCTGGAGCCTCGGCGACGGACAGCCTCTCCTCGATGCTTCTGGGTGCAGCATCTGGCTCACTGGCGGCCATAGTGTCGAACCCTTTCTTCCTGCTCAAGTCAAGATTTCAAGCAGCAGGAAGCGAGGATGTGCTTCATCAGCATGCCCATTTGTCGCTCAGGACCCACGAGACTGCCAGTTTCATGGGACATCTGAAGCCGAATTGATTTGGCGTCGTGTTCAGGAAAGCCTTCATTGAAATTGGCCAGCTCCAGGTCGGCTGGGCAGCTGCAGGCAGTTTTCTTCGTGCCCTCCGGGCTTGCCCTAGGGCTTTCGTGGCTACTACCGCGGCCTTTCGGCATTTGTGCCTGGACCTCAAAGCAGGGCTTCTTCTCCCTGTGAACGAACTCGCACTGTCACCAAAGTTCCGCTTCCGCTGTGGAGGCCCCGTGTTGCTGCCGCCACATCGGTGCCGAACCTTTTAGAGTTGCTTTCGCTGTGCAGTTCTGCCAGTCGAAAAGTTGGCAGGTGCAGCTGTCCACATACGACATCAGCAAGGACTGTATTCTCAGATATGTGCAGGTGCGAAGACGTCCTTTTTGCACTTGTCGAATCGTTTCTGTGGGCAGGTGAAAGATGGGGTCGCCATTCACTTCGTCGCTAGTCTCTTGCCGGGGGGCCTGGGGGCCTCGGAGCACCAAGCGAACACAAAGCCGTCGCATCAGGAACTGAGAGGTCGGTTCCGCTTGGCAGCTCAGCATCTCTGCTTGTGTTTGTGGATGTTGAGTCCGCCGACACATGAGCAACGGTTGCTCTTAAACCCGGATCTGCGAAGGTTGCAAATTGAAGGTCTCCAGCCGCTCTTGCAGTGTTCCCAACTGTCTTGAGCTGTGCTTCCTCTGCCTGATTGGAAAACGTTTTTTTGAATGACCGTTCGGAAGTGATGCCTGACACTCACCTCAAGCACAACTCTTCACGTCAGCTGCCAGGGAACATGACAACGGCCTTTTGCGCCCAAACGTCTGCATGATTGTCGTCTCGAGGTCTGGCATTGCCGTTACTATGGCGATGCAGCCTTTTGACATTGTAGCGGTGAGGCAGGACATCATGTTGTAACTCGACTGACGGAAGTGCCTGGGTGATTGAATTGAAAGCTGAACCAGGTTGATGAATCAGCCACACAAGGAGTGTGGCAGCGGACTTCTTTATTCTGGACCCGTGGACTGTTTGAAGCAGATGCTGGAGGCAGAAGGTGTGTCAGGAGCTTAGCCGCTGACAGGCAGAACATGATAGAATATGTCAGGGTTCGTTTGCTCCAGCCAGCAGTCTTGGTCCAGCTCGAAGCTAGTGAGTTCCGCCTCGCACAGACTGGCCGCCTTGACGCATCACGTGATGTCTGCGTCCGATCCTCCTTGGTGTGTTACAGGAGGATCCGGGTTTCTGGGATCCTGGTGCGTGAAGCTGTTGCTCGAGGAGGGTTACACAGTAAGAACGACCACTCGCAGTGCAGAAAAGGCTGCGTACCTGAAGCGCCTTCCTGGATCTGAGCGTCTCACGATTCTGGATGGAGTCGACCTGCTCACTCCAGGGGCCTTTGATGATGCCATTCGAGGCTGCAGCTGTGTTTTGCACACTGCATCTCCTTTCTACATGAAGGGTGGATCTGAAGAGAAGCTTGTCACACCAGCGGTAGAAGGAACACGAAACGTCTTGAACTCTTGTCGCAGACTGGGGGTGAAAAAGGTCGTGCTCACTTCTTCCACGGCGAGCGTGTATACTAATTATGGAAGCCTGCCTGCAGATCATGTGTACACCTCTATGGATTTCTCACCCGAGGACTTACTGCGGGAAAAGGAAAACTGGTATTGCCTGTCGAAGTTACTGGCCGAACAGTTGGCTTGGAGCATGAGCAAAGAATCTGGATGCCCCTTTGAGCTTACAGTTCTGACACCGACGCTGATCTGGGGCCCTATGCTGCCCGGCCAGCCTCACATGAACACCTCTGCAAGTAGCTTGGTCGGCTATATGGACGGAAGTCTCAAAGTGATCGAGAACGCTTGCAAGACAGTTGTTGATGTTCGTGACGTGGCGAAAGCTCACATCGAGGCAGCACGTCATGATCTCGGCGGACAGCGATTCCTTTTGATTGGTGGTTCCCCTCATTTCACAGCTGTGGCCGAGTACGTTCGGGAAGCACTCCCAGGAGCCTTGCAGGTAAACGTGCCGTCGAAGTTGTCGCCGGAACTGGGACCAGCTGTGATGGGGCCAGCGCCGCCCCTGCCTGTCCTTTACGATGTCTCGCCAGCGGAGCGGCTTCTTGGAATATGCTTCAAAACAGCAAAGGAACAGGTAGAAGCCATGGTAAATTCCATGCTGGACAATGGTTTCCAGCGCTCGGATCAGTATGTGCCAGACAAGTGAACAGGCTTGGTTGAAAAAGTCCATTGCTTGCGCAAACATCTTCGTTGTGTTAGTGTTTCTTTCTGGATGTTCCGAGACTGTCGGGCCCACTCATCCCACCCTTTGTGCGCCACGCTAGGTTCGGCCTTTACAAAGGGGCTGCAGCAAACTATGTGCGCTTTGGACCGTGCCGCCTTGGTAAACATGCTTCGGCATAGCTCTCGCCACAACTGTGTCCCTTGGTTCGCCTCGCAGGTATTGCACCCTGACATTCGTCTTCTTGGAGCAGCTCCGCCTCGCGTGCGCCGTGCTACCTCGGCACCCGAAACCCGCACAAGCGCGGCAGTCGACAGGTGGGACCGCGGATTCTCTGCTGCGTGCTGATGATCTGCTTTGATGGAGCATGCCGTTCTGAGAGTTGCAAAGACCTCTCTCGACCGGCGACTAGGTTCTGCAGCGTTTCACTCGATAGTTTTTCTCGCAGACCGAAGATTAATGGCACGATGCAGGTCTGGCCTCTGCCACGCGCTACAGGTAAAGTTAAGTACGCTGCTTGATTGCTTGGTGACATCGGGATGGCTCGAAACAGAAGTCATGGCTGCCTTTCTCACAGACTGCAGACTTGCCGATTCAGCCTCATGACCAGATGCCAAGGCATTTTCGGAGTACAAGACCTGCACGTAAAGTGAGTCTTAAAGATTGTCCGGCAATGGCAGCCAACAGGACTGGCAGACCGAATGGCCTCTATTTGCCGTCTTTGTACGTGGTATAGTTCCGAATTGCTTGTGTGGACCTGGCTGGCATGGCATCTAGCTTCGATGACTCCACAGCCTTTGGCTCAGCTTCGTACATGAAGGACATAAGTTCTTGACAGGCCATAGGCAGGCATCGATGACCAAGCTATTCGTGCCATCACGTACCGCGGCAACTGCCTTGAGTATCGTTTACCAAGTAATGTAGCCGTATGCAAGTAAACCACCATGAACTATCTTGGCATCATCCGTTTGCGTGCTGGTCTTTTTCGCTCGCCAGGATGCTGTTGCGGGCCATATGTATGTGTCCCCTGGATGAAACGGCGGCCATGGCAATTTAGCCATGGGCCAGTGTGGCTGCAGCAGAGGTGATGCAGCACCGATAAGGAGGAGCTTAAGAAAAGAAGACAGTGTTGAGTCGGCTTTGCTGAACGAGTCGCGGCGCTTTATCCTAGAGCGGACCAAAGCCAAGCGTGGGCCACAAGGAGTGGAGCTCGGCTGGTTGAACTTCATGGTCCAGAAGCTTTGGCCAAAGCTGAGCAAGGCTTGCACTGCAATTATCAAGGAGGAGCTCCAGCCCAAACTGCAGGCTGCTGTGCCTGCGGTTCTGAGTGGGATCTACTTCAAGAAGCTAGACTTCGGAAATCAGCATCCCTTGCTGGGCCCGGTGGGTGTCGCCCATGGGAAGCAGAACCAGTACGATGGACTGGAGCTCGACGTGAAGCTTCTTTGGAAGTGCAACGCCGAGGTAGTGCTCGAAGTCCAGGGAATTGAAATCGGTCTGGAAAAGATCCGAATCGATGGGACGGTTCGATTGCAGCTGCGGCCTTTACTGCACCACTTCCCGAGCATGGGAGGGCTGCAGATCACTATGATGTCTCCGCCGAATTTGAACTGGAACTTCCGGGGCCTCTTGGGGGCCTTGCAGCTTGACGTGCTCTCGCGGGTGATGCGCCAGGTTGTGGCGGACCAGATATCCGAGCTACTTGTGGTCCCAAACCTGCTATTCGTCCACTGGATGGACTCCTCTGCCGACGTAGACCTCGAAGTGCTCCAATTCCCCCACCCCGAGTGCATCGTCCGCCTTTGTGTGAGAGAGGCCCGAAACTTGAGAGGTTCCGACTGGAACTATTTCGGTTTCAAGGGCACCTCGGATCCCTATGCTTCTTGCCTGGAGACAAGTGATTGGTCTTAGTCAGGGTGCACAGTGAGGCCACTTGACCTGGTCCCTGTACAGTGGGAACCTGAGGTGTCGGTGCATTTGGGCTCGCGTCTCTGGCACACGCCCAAGAAGACACGGACACGGAACCCAAAGTGGGGTGACGCAGGCCTGCTGTCCATGCTGATTGCGGTTCTCTTGCATTTGACACATGTTCATCAAAGATCCGGCTAGCACTTGGAACGGCAGCTAGCGCTTGGAGGCTGGGTCGCTAGAGTTTCAACTCCGAGGCTGCGAAGACTTCTTCGTGTACACGCCAAGCCAGTTCGTGAAGGTCGATGTCTATGATGCAGACATCGGGCCAGGACTCTTGCCCGAAGAGAGAGTCGGCGTTAGCGCTCGGAACCATCTCTCTGAGCGAAATCGCACATGTGCGGCTTGTGCTCGAGGCACAGATGACCATCTTGGCCACGTCGCTGGGCTCAAAGTCGAGGACCTGCTGAATTCTCCAAGCCAGTGGCCTCGACCTGAGTGCCAGGGGAAGCTCTCCTATTGGCGATGTGTGGTTCAGCCCGCTTCTTTTGCCTGTCTCAGGTGGCCTCTGTCCGGACGCAAAGTGAGAGATGCGCAGCCAGAGCCAGGCACCGCTTCCCAGGACACCTCGCAGGATCACTCGCATCCGCATGGGGAGGCCAGGCCCCCCACCGCAAAAGCACAAAAGCGAGTAACACATAAGACACACGCGAAGCAAGCAAAGCAGCCACGATTCCCTATGCCAGCACCAAGGTTTACATCCAAGCTCGGTTCTATGAACTCAGGCTCTGGGGGGGGAAGTGTCGGCCGGCATAGCATACCGAACCATGTGTGCCAAAGTCTTCGAAGGACACATCGACTAGACGTTCCAAAGCCCATGGGAAAAGAACGCGCCTTAGGATATGCCGGATGTGTGGTAGAGCTTCCAGCTTGTATCACAACCTTTACTGCACAGTTGAAGCAAAGGCAGATGCGGAAGCTTTCGTGTTTATCGATCTGCGGAGCTTGCGTGGTTTGCAGCAGAAGCAGGCGCCTTTCTGTTCTGCAAACCGCGGAGATCGGACAGCACTGGGCTGTGAGGCGCAAGGAGCCACCATCACCTTCAAGCTCGAAGGGAACACCCACAAGAGCAGAGGTGCTACATACAAGGCCCTCTGCTGTTGTGGCGAGCTGCTTCGCCAAGCTGCATAATCGAAAGAGACGGTGTGAACTCTGGAGGCGACCACCTACGGCTCTGCGCTGACTGCCTCCGCCCAAAGACTTGTGGAACACCTGCAAAATTCCCAGGCCAGACTCTGCATGTAGAAGCGGAGCCGCAACCAGAGCCGCGAGACAGACATCAGAAGCGCCAGTGTTGTTGTCAAGTCTTGATCGCAGGGCAAGTCCATTGAGGAAATCATGAAGATATCTGGACTCAGCAAGGAGCAGGTGGGTCACCAATGACTCGGTCATCTTCGCTCAATCCGAAGTAGATTGTTTTATTCAGTTCAGCAGGAAAGCCTTTCGGTGGCTCAAGTTGATTGTCCGACTGTGACAGGTTGCGTCAGTGGTGCAAGCTCGACCGTCTTTCACAACGCCTGCCACTTGGGGAGGAGGATTCAACGTTCTATCACCGTGAAGCCACAGAGTGCCGAGGCGGTGGCACCAACCTTTCTCTTTCCCCATTCGGGATCTGGACAACGTGGGCACCTAGAGATCAGCGATCATCTGTCATGGACGGATCCTCCTCAGATGCCTGAGGCGCAGTTGGAGATCTCGCTTGGAATACGGCGCCAGGACCCCAGAACTCGCACAGAGCTCCACTACTCCTACCAACATGAACCCAACCTCCATCCTTTTCAACCCAGGTCCAAATCAGAAGTCCCTCGCGCAGCTGAAGAGTCCGATCTGTCTTAAGGACTCGCATGCATCACCCTGTAGTTGGAAGTGGATGCCCGGTGCTTTTCGGTGCTCGTCTTAATGACAGGATCTGGTGGACAGTGGCAAGTGGTCGGGGCGCCTAGTGTACTTACTTCAATGCATGGCACCACTGTACGCCATCTCAGCGAGGCAGCTGGACAAAGCCTTGGTCCTTGATTTGGATGGGAAGGAAGGCTCGGCCGCCCGTTGCAGTGGCAGTGGCATCTCTCTCTGTGTGCGTCTGCTCTGCACAGCCTGCGCATGCGCCTGTAGGCACCAGCGTGGTGCCGGATCCTGAGTATTTCCAAAGGCAGGGCCCACGGAACGGAAGCTGAAGCGAAGTCCGCTGAACAGGCTCGAAACTCTTGAGCTCAGCTTGCGGATAACGTTGCGGAGCTTGTCACTTTCTACGTCCGAAGTGGTGTCCGAACTTCAGAGCACGAGTCCCAGTGCTCACTCGACTCCGAATTTGGGCGGCCTTTGATGCAAGTGCAGCGCAGCACTCACCCGTTTCACGCGTCGCCGAAATCAACGCAGATCTCGGCTGTCGGAACCTGCTCCATGCTTTCCTTGTGGGCCATCGCCAGCATTTCTTAGTCATGGCCGTATGACATCTGTTTTTGTTTGGGGCAGGGACCGAGCAATGATTCTTCCATTTCTGTATCTGCATGTTTACGTCACGTTCAAGACGTGGGTTTTAAGCGGATGCAGCCGTAGAGATTGTGGCCTTCTGTGCACACAGTTGGTCCTGCCACTCCACCTTCCGCAGAAATGGTCGCGAATGACTGTGGCATCAAGACGGATTACGAAGTCTAAAGGTTTCTGCTGAACCAGGACCTCTCCTCTCTTGAAGAATCCCGACTGGCCGGATGGGGCGGCCAGGGCTCGCAAGCTCATGGAATCCGGCGTGTGTTGTGCGGGCCTCGCCTCATGCCCAAGGCTCCGGCGGGCTGGGCTTCTATGGACCTCAAAGAGGCCAAAGCATACTTCTCAAGGCCCTGAAGCTTGCAAGTACCAAGCGCCTGCCTTGCATGAGGTCGTCCTACGGGAGGAGCATCTCAGACTGACGGCCCAAGCTCGCATAGAGACTGCATGTTGCCCTTGCCTTACTGGTAGTGGATTTGCTTACCCTCGGCGCTTCCTGTCCTTGTCGGAGAGGGTTCGCTGTGGTCAGGCACGGAACATGCTTTGGCATCGCAACTTTCTGAGATGAAGGCACGGCGGACTCTCCACTTAGCTCAAAACCAAGGCTTGCCCTCCTGCGTGTTATCCCAGAACCTTTTCTGCCGCATTTCCTGTGGTCCGAGCATCCTTTTTGAAGGCTTTGGTAGCTTTAGCTTGCAGTGTCCTCAAGTGTTCCACTGCGAAAGATGCTGCTCGGACGACTCGCCGCACCCCGGCCGCAGGAGTGCACTGGGGACTTGCTCGGGAATGTGGTGTATTGTTCAGGCTGCCAGGAGGATTGGAGTCTCCGCTGCGACGCCCTTCGCCAAGTTCAACGCACGAACCTTCGCTGCGCAGGCTGTCCGCCTGTCCGCAGCGCTTTGCAGATCCTTGCGCCATGCTGCGATGAGATGCCCCGCCATCAGCAGGTCTCATCTCCGCGTCCGCTGTCCATCCGCGGAGATGGCGGCTCAGCTGCGCTTGACTTAGGTTTCAGGTAATCTGGCAGCAGTGGAAACCGTTTCCTTTTCATGTCCTTCTCGAGTCATCGGGTAATTCTAGCATATTCTGGCTTCGAGCCGCAGGGGTTGCCCTGCTGGCTTCCTGGAAGCTTCCTTTTCTTTAAACTTCTGTCAGACTGTCCCGCATTGTCCCATCATGGGGATGATGTGTCATTGTTCTGTAGAGCACACGAGGCCTGGTCTTGCAGTGCATCACTGCGGCGCTGCTGGGCTTTGCAAGTGGTGCAGTGTGTCAGCATGTCATGCACAGGCATGGCTTTCAGATCTAACTGCTTTTTTGTACGAGTTCGCCATCGTGTCAGCATGTGGCAAGTCGCGAAATTGGACGGTGGTCGACACTCCCAGGCTGATCTACTTCGTGCCTCAAGATGCGGTGTTCCTGGGCGGCCTCTTCTATCTGTGGCACAACACTGCTGCATCCATCAGCCCGAAGGCACGACGATGCAGGAGTGCGTGTAGTCGGTGAATGCACATGCAATCAGCAGCCAGGTCCCGAAAGCTGACGCCGATGCTGCGGTTGAAGAGTTCAAGGCCCGGCCCGGGCGCACGTCGGTTCCAGCCATGTTCGCCGTGTCATGTGAAGGCCAAGAAGGGGATCGAGAACGTCAAGGTCTCGAAGGCAGGTCGGCAGCTTAACACATTTGCCCGTAACAGTGCATAAGCTTTCAAACTTTCCGGTTGTGTTTACCGCAAAGCTGCACGCTTCGAGGGGCTTTCGGCATGTTCCTGCCACCTGCCAGGGACGTAGCACCTGGACCGTCTCATTCTGAAGCTGAGGGCAGACTCTCGCAAGCAAGCTTCGGAATCTCTTCCAGTGCTGTTCCGAGGGCAACACACGGCTGTCTGTTTTTGCTGGCTGGAGGCCCACCCCTGCAGCTCAGCACAGCTCAGCACGTTGGTGTGGCTTTGGCTTGCGCCCTGAACTGATGAGACGATGCACGGATGCTGCATGTCCACGTGCTCAGACGCGACAAGATCTCAAGAGAGGACCTTCGCTTGAATCTGAAAAAGCACTGAAGTGCGGGAATCTGTGCAACTCCTCCAGCTGCCACAGATCATGCTGCTCTGACTGCTGTGCTTCTGTCGCAGGCAGCGGCAAAGTCTTCCCTCGCGAAAGCAGCAAACTGGAAGGATGAGGCCTCATTGTGCAACCTGGTGCCGCACTCTTCGCGATGCTGTACAACAGGCCTTGCGGCATTTGTCCAAGATCGAGAAGCATCGCCGTGAGGAGGTGTCTCGCCATCTTGGTCCCGTAGCCGGCTGCGGAGCTTCCTCTTTTTTGCGCCAGGTTAGAGATCTCCTGGAAGCTGAAACCATCCTTCGAAGACAGATGCAGGATGCCAGGATCTCGTCACAGGGACAAGCAGCAATGCACGGGCCGCAGTTCAACAAGTGCCATAGCTCGATTTTCAGGCTGAAGACTCCTCTGTGCTGGGCCAAGAAACAGATGCGCAGTGAACTGCTGGAAGTTGAAGCTGTTTACGACTTAGGACAAGTGTTTGGCGGAGCTGCGCAGTGAGCATGCTCATGCAGAGCGTTTTAAGCTTAGCTTCTCCGAGTTCACCGTGTGCGTGTGTGTGTTTGTGTGCGTGTGCCTCATGCTTCAATATGCTGCAATCTCAGGCAGAGTTGCGAGAGAGTTCGAGGAGTGTGATGTCAGCAGCCTACAGCAAACATCATGCAAAGGAAGACTGTAACAAGACGCTCCATGTCTCAGCCAGGCAGCTCTGTTGGTGCGCTCCAAAGCCGCAGAGGTCACATGACTTGTGCACCAACACAGATCATCGCTGAGCTTCTGCTCCTCCGGTGCTTTGGAGGAACTACTCGCCGCTGCAGAAAAGGAAAAAAGTTTAACGCGCATGTGTGCGCACGAGGCTAAGTCTCAGGTTTGCGAAGATAGAAGTCTTGTCGCTCCTGCTTCGCTGTATTTCCCTTCCGACTCTCTCACACTCCCTCCTGCTGTCTTTGTCCAGACATTGGCCAACATCGAAACGCGCCGGCTACAGCAGTCTCAACTTCCGAGGTTGCATGGGCTGCGTGGGGAAGCACTGGAGGTGTGGGCAGAGAAGGAAGTGCTGTTTCAGCTGGGACTGATGCAACGCTGCAATGCTGTCTCAGGCTCGCCTTCACGTCTCCCGGCAGCTGATGGTCGAGGCGTGTCAGGCCTTCGCCGCCCTTCGCCCATGGTCAGCTGCGGTTGGAGCACACCGTAATTGCCAGAGCCATGCTGCATTGACTGCATACCGCTAGGCGCACGAGGCAGCCGACAGACGAGAGGCGGCTTGGAAAGGACTGCAACAGTGCTGGGCTTCGTCTGAGCGTCTGATAGGCTGTGGCAGCCCTGGCCAGATCGGAAGCTAGGGGCGCAGAGGAGCTCGCCGTGCAACAGGCTGTCTGGACCTCAGCTCACTCGGCATGCCAGCGACTTTGCCATGCCTTGACATTCGGAAGGCTTCACAGGGTCTGATGGAAAGCCAATTCCTGCGACAGAGTGCTGCAGAACGGGCTGAGTGTGGACCGCAGCAAGCAGTGGAGACTCTCATCAGCCCTCATCATAGCGCAGTTGAGCTGCTGTCTGAGGCAGCTGGAAGAGCAGGAAGCAACAGTGAAAGCCACAGCCCAAGTGCTTTCAGATTGTCCACCGAATCGCGAGCTCTGCCGGCACCACTGCAGGCACGTGCTGACAAAGCAGTCGCACTGGTCGAGGGTGAGGTGGAGGCACAGCTTGATCACCTTGCAAAGCAACAGTTCTGAGCGGGTGTTGCGAGTTCTGACAGGCCTTGAGGCACGGTGCTTTGCGGGGAGCTTGGCAGCGAGTTTTAAGTCGTAAAGGGCGTGAGTGGCCGTTTGTCTGAGGCAGTGCTCGGTGTCAGAGCAGGCCTTGGCCTTGGCTCGCTGAGTTCCGTAATCCCCGCAAGACCGCAATTTCTCAGGCAGAGGAGTTCATCGAATTGGCTCGTCAAGGCGGAAGCATGCGGAAGCCTTCGGTGATGCTCACGTCGTCTCGAATTGCTTGCAAGGCCTGGCGCGGAAATCCACGATTCTTGAGAAAGCCGAGGCTAGAGCTGGGATGTGAATTGCAGTCTTAGTCACGCAGCGTTTGGAGGCGGCCGTGGTCAGGAGCTCAGCCTATCCGAACTCCGATACTGGCGCAAGCCGCAAGTCTCTGGTGCGATAGGCCGATGCTTGGAAGAGCGAGGAGGCAAACATCCGCGCAATGCGGGAAGAGCAGAACGTCGAGGCCTGCAAGACCTTGTCGTCTTCAATGTCACCGTAAACCTCCTTTGCCTGCAATCATGCAAGTGTTTGTACATAATGCACCAGTTTTGAATGCTGCAGGTTCAAGAGGCCCTCGAAAGTGCTGCAGCTGCAGCTGCGATTGGAGAAGAGCTGGCATTCGTCTGAGATTGTTGGGATTCAAGTCGTGTGCAAGACAGGGTGACAGATGATGTGCCGCCGCTTGAAGGCAACGGAGCTTGGGGAGGAGCTTCGCACCAGGCTGAGAGGCGTTCGATCCGAGGAGAAGCAGATGCAGCACGAATGTGAGAAGGCTGGCCGGCCACTGGTGTGTTTAGTCTAGTCGTAGCACTCTTCCCACCATGTTTTGCCAATGTTTGCGTCTCAGGCAATTGAGGCCGTGCAAGGCAAGGGAACTTGTCAAGAGGAGGAGATCTTGTGACCAGCAAACGCAGCATGAATACTGATTGTTGCAGCAGGTAGGATGCTCCAGCTCCTGCACTCCTGCACACGCAGGTGAACACACGCGCACAGACACGTGTCCATGCATACACGCACAAGGACAAGCTGGTGAACACAAAGGCTGAAATCATCGAAACGTGCATCAGCAAAGCATGACAGAACGATTAATATCGACTAATATGTCGGAAGGGATTTGTAAACACCTCATGTGCTCCCAGATGTCCACTGAGCACGCATTGTCAGCACCACACAGAACATGGGCCCAGACGGTTCCTGCGTGCTGAGAACTGCATCTCTCCGCCGTTGCAGGAGGACATGCACCGGCTCCGTTCAACAGAGTGCTCTGAGAGTGAATTCCTGGCAGAAAGGCATGCTGCCGGCTTGACGGCCTCTTGTTTCCTTGCGGTGATACATCATGAATTGGAGGCTTCACATCGAAGAAGAGGTCTTGTCCTTCGAGGTGACAGAAGAGGAGGCAAAGAGGGCCCAAAAAACATCGAGAGGCTGAGATTGCCCGTGCTTGATGAGAGGCCGCCAGCATGTTGCGACAACAATTGGAGCAACAGATCAATGAAGCCGCCGAGCAATGCAAAGAGCTGGCCAAGAACACATCTGGGGTTTCAGCCTCGAGATAGCTTCTGCGGGCTGTACTGCTTACCATCCACCCAGAGCGAGGCCCTACAGCAGCTTCGTGAGCTAACGCAGCAAGCGGAACAAAGTACACGCCAAGCCGAAGAAGCTGCTGAGCAGGCCGACTTTCCTCGTCTTAGCCATGTGGTGTACAGATGACTGCCTTAAACGCAAATGAACTCATCAGTCTGCCAAGCAGCCGACCCCATGTGCTGCGATCAGAGCTCACATAAGCTCCTCGAGTGTGCGTGCAGGATGAGAAGATGCACAGATGTGCAGCGCAACAATCTGAGACTTCCGCCGAGGTTCACTGCAGACCACACGTCGTGTCGCGAGTTGCCTCGACCTCCCCATCCGCAGGCCGCGGAGAAGTTGCAGCAGCGGCGATCCCTTGCTTTGCATGAGGAGGCTCGGACATGACATGACAGAGGCATCGTCCTCTCTGCCGGACAAAAGAGTCTTCCAGGTCTTGGCTGCAAAGCTGAACGCTGAGCGTAGCATAGCCCATGATGAGTGGCTTGCTGGTGAAGAAGAGGAGGCTGTTGTGACCTTAGCCACCATGACTTCCAATCTGATCCCTTATTCCTCGCAAAGGCTCTGCAGCACCAAGGCTCTTGCTGAAGAAGACCGTTGCATCCGAGCCTGCTGTGAAGAGATTGCTGCAGCAAGATACGAGGTGTTTCTTCACCGTCTTGTCTTTCTGTGCACAGCCTGGTTTCTTCGTCGCTGCAGGCGGAGACTGTCATTTCGAGCTGGCGAGTAGAGGATGCAGTTCTTGAGGTTGATGCCCAGGAAGCTGGGTGCGAAGCGGCATTTGCGTGGGGCGGATCGCAGTTCTTGACTAAATTTGACTCCCACAGGAACTTCTCGACAAGGCTGCGGAATTGCAGGTGGGATCGGAATGGAGCCCATGCTGCTGTTGCACTGTGGGGGCTGTGACTGATCCTCATCAAACTCCCTGATTGCCGCCTTCAACATCTCAGCTCGAGCAAAATGCAATTCAGCTTGCCAGCCACAGCAACTCGCACACTGCCCGGTTTGTTTCGTCCGCAAAGCCTGTCGCGTGGCCATGGTCTGGGTTTGACATGCCTGCGAGGCGTTCCATGCAATCAACTTTCGTGAGAAATACTCGTACTATCTCGTACTTGACAGAGTGGCATCTCTGTTTGCTAACCTTTGGTCGGGGAGTTCGCCAATTCAGTCAGCAGGTAGCATGTGGTCTTGGAAGAAGCTACATGTCATGTCGAGCGCATCCCAAGTCCCGGTGTGACTTGAAAGATAATTGAGAGAGCTGAAAGCGAGCCTCCGGAATCCCAAGTACCTTGATGTCGATGCAAGGGAGAGGTGCGGCAAGTACCTTTAACCACAAGCTGTTGCTGTGCTGGGCTGTGAACTGCCAGGGGTGCCGGCGCGACAATGGGAGCTGCCATGTTTGGGAAGCTGATGTGGCTGCGTGCTCAGCCGGCTTGAGGATTCTTGCGCACAAAGGGTATGCAATGGTATGCCTTAAGGTCTTAATGATTTAATGAGTATGCTCCTGGCGACTCAGCGAAGTACAGGTATTCCGAACCAGCGTTGACAGCTGCTGTCCTTGAGCTCTACATCCAAGGCCGACGGGGACCGTGCTCACAGAAGACCGGAGGCAATGCAGTTGAACGAATGGTATCACGGCCCATGACGTCTCCACGGCATCACACAGGGGCGCGAAGCTGTCGCCAGAGCCTTCGGCAGACTTGCTGCCGTCTTCAGGTCCATTGGCTCACACTGTTGGAGTCGCCGTCGTTTCTGATTCTGGCCTGAGTGCCTGGGGACATGATAAATTTGAGGTTGCAGACCGACCACATTCTCTCGCAGATTGTCACCGGACCTCGTTGTGGCACGACCGTTGTCTAGCATCGCTGGCGCATCCGCCAGCAATGCAGTCGAGCTCGCGTGCCCCTGGGCCGCAAACCTTCACAGCCACTGACAGGTGCAAGCGGTGGCAAGTTCTGAGGTTACTGGTCCAACAGTGTCAGGCGCGATCTGGAGAATCAAGGGAACTTCTAGCCGGCAGGTGCTTGAAAAGCATTTGCTTCCTTGACTTCCTTGAAGTGTCTGCAGGCCCTATGCCCTGCGAGGCAGCCCGTTCCTCCGCCCTCCAGTGTCCGCCGCGCTTTTGCATTTCGAGCTGGACCTGCATGAAAGAGGTGGGTTGCTGTTGCGGGTCGGGGATGATCCTAGCTGACTCAATCATCTTGCAACAGGCTTTGTCGCTCGCACAAGGAAGTTTCTGCATCAACCAGAATTGCGGCAGGCCTTCAAGGGGAACAGGATGGCAACTCTGCCGACTTTGTCATCCAGACGGCATTGCAAGGTTCGCGGGTGGTGCGTGACAATGTGCAGAGCAGATGTTGTTTATGACTTGGTTTGATGTCATGGCTGCCCAGGTGTATATGATCGTCGCCGCTGGATGAATGATTAGCTCACGATGTATGTTGTACACCTGCAGCAATCTGCAGCAGCACTGGTCTCAGCTGAGGTATGCTTGAGCTGAGCCTGGTTTGTCACCGAGACGGTCAGATCATGTCGACAGGGACAGCATGGTGTGCCGCTGTGAAGCACATGCCTGTGTGACTTCAATGTCATGACCGCTTCCTTGAATCAGAACTGCTTCTGCACAATCCTGGTGCGACCAATTTTGCACAGAGGCGGCTGCAAAAACGATGCCGCCTTTCGACGGGGTTGTTGTGCCACCATTGCCGTTGCTTGACACAAGCATGGACCCCTCAAACTCGTCTCTCCTGCCCGGTCATGTGAGCCGTAGGCGCAGTTGAGCCGTTCAACAGTGACTGTTTGACCACGCGGATTTGCATGTGGTTCGGCTGAGTCGCGCTTTGACTGCCTGTTGACGATTGCAGCATTGACTGGTTTGTCATCATTGAAGAACGCATGAGAACCAGGCTTTCGCCAGCTCAGGCAGATGCAGGCGGTTTGCGATGGAAGGCACCGGCCTTCTGGCCATGTGAGGGCATTCCGCAGCTGCTTCTGCTTCGATTCGTGGGTTTCAGGCCTTGCAGCGACGACAGGCGGCCCAAGCGAGCCAGCGGCCTCGAACAGTAAGCGCAGCAGAAGCTGAGGCGATACTGTAAGTACCGCGAGTGAGTCTCGTGTTTGCTGTGTTCGTGTTCGGGTCGGAGGCCGGCGCGGTCGTCGATGTCCCCGTGTACTCGCAGTTTCATGTAGCTCCTGCCGCGCACATGGAGCAAGTCGCAGGAGCAAAGACTACAGCTCTCCCTCTTTGGCGGTGCGAGTTAAGAACGCGTGCAGGAGCCATCGGCAAGCCTGTGGCCATGACCATTCTGCCAGCTCCAAGTCTTTGCGCAGACGTCGGGCCAGTCCTCATCGAAGCCGTGTCTTGAGTAGCACAAGTTGACATGCAAGTCGTGTGAAACGTATGAATGGGAGAATCTCGTCTTTCGAGCAAGGTATCAGCCGTGCAGGAGAACTTGACCAACAGATCAGGAAGGGATGTGCAGGCCTTGCCATGCGCGCAGTCATGATCGCTAGATATCGCTTGTCAGCATGGGCAAGCGTTGCTGCACGTAGCACTTTGGAGGTAGTCTCCTTGGATGCTTGGTTGTCGCACGTGCCTCCCAAAGCACGGCTTCAGATTTGGCTCTGCAGCGCAGATCAACCGCGATTGTTTTGTTTTCTGCAGTAGCGTTTCTTGATGTTACTTGGCAGCTCCAGTTTTGGTTTTCCTGTCCGAGGAAAGTGGTGAGGATGACGTCTGTCGATCTTGGGTGACAGTGTGGCACGGTAAAGAGCCTCTGATTCGGATGAGGGTATCGAGTCGGCTGTCGTGCAAAAGGGCGGTGAGACTTGCTATTTTCAGTTCTGGCTGTGGAACAGCCTGCATGAGTTGCTGCATGTGCTGCCTGCGTCGGAAAGGTTGAGTCGCGGATGCTTGAAGAATCTCGATGCTCAGAGGCGAGAGTGCCGAAAGCATGCTTTAGCTACATGCAGGTCGTGTTAACGCATTGGAATTCGCAGGAGGAAACCTGCGAAGAGCTTGTCGTTGCAGCAGACGAGGCTCGGACTTGTGTGAATTGCATTCCATGTCGAATTCTGTGTCGTCCCTGACTGGATTCGCAAGCAGCGACCCTCTCCTCCCAGGTGCGAGCTGCGGCCCGTGCAGCCGTGCATGGCTACGAAGCCAGGGAGGCAATTGCACAGAGGACGGCTCACGAGCTGCAGGCGCGTTCTGGCCGGTGTGTCTGGAAAGCTCCCAACCAAGATGACCTCTGGGCAGGAGGAAGCTAAGCAGAAGCAGGAGCGAGCTTTCCGCCCTGGCTCATTCAGCCTTTTGCTGCCTTCCCTTCTCCTTTTCTCCGCTTCCTCACACGATTTCTTCGCAGCAGAGAGGAAGCACGATCCCTGCACGCCGGCCACCGGTTCAATTCAGCCGAGCTCCGTGCAGTCGGGCCCTAAACTGGATTTCAACAGGATTCTGTGTGAAAGGCCAGCCAAGTTGCCGGATGTGCCGAGGAAGCTGCTGCACGGCGTGCTTTAGAAGCCGAAGAGCCGCTGGCTGAATGCATCACCGCGGGAACTGGCAGGTCTGCAGATCCGCAGGAGTGTGCCACGAGAGCCTTGTAAGGTCCAGCTGGATTGCCAGGCAGAGGTACGAGCAGGAGTTGGCGAGCATGCGCGTGCACGGCGAGAAGGAGGCCGAAGCCTGCATGTGTGTGTGTGTGTGTGAAAGCGGCTGGCTTGTGTTCTTGTCTTCTGTGTTGGCCCAGGAGGCCGAAACCATTCGACGCGTGCTGGCCGCAGAGGAAGCCTTGGCAAACTCGATGCGGTGGCGGAAGCCTCAAACAGTTTCACGCATCCCATCGCTTGCGGCCCTGTCGACTTCCGCAGAGATCGCTGATCCGAAGGTCGGGTCAGCACAATCAGCTTGGTCTGGAGCTCTTCGGAGTGGCTCAGGCGACAAAAGCCATGGTTCTGATCAAGTTGAAAAGTGAGACAGAGCATGGATGATATTTCACGGCTTCTGTGTTGCATCTGACTAACTCTTGAGTCCGGTTCCGTCATTGTCTCCTTAATGAGGCCTTGATGTAAGTGCAGAGTTTCGACGATGTGCGGAAGGCCCAGAAAGGCATTCGCCGCTCTTCGCCTGCCTCAGTGGCCAACGGAGCACCACCAGACTCTGCAGAAGCGGACGCCTTTGCCGTGAACTCAAGAGGCTTTGCTTTGGTGCTTGCTCGCATTCACGCCACCAGGTTGGATGACATGTCCAATGCATGTGAGCTGCGATGAACTGAGAGGGCGATCCGTCGGCGGCCACAAGGCCCGGGATGCCCATTGGCCTGTGGCACTCCTAACTGGATGCTGGGCGGGCGTTAGAAGTGGTGGCAAAGGACAGTTGGCTTCACACTTCACCGACCGGCACTGGACAGCAAGGTCGCTTGCCATCACTTCGAATTCAGAGGGAACTGAAATGATATGTGGCGGCTTATCATGCCGCAAGACGCGAAGTCATTTCCGACATCTTTGCCAAGATGTCTCGGGACGAATCTGCTCGCCGAGTGAGTGCGCGAAAGAGCCGCAATTTGCATTGTCGAATATGTCGAAACACCGCTATTCCGGAGTCGTAGGAACAGGTCAAGTAGGAGCACGTATTCGGTCTTGCTAGTACAGAAGGCAGCCAGCCATGCATGGACTAATTGGTCTGGTTGTGACGGAGATTGACGGAGCATTTTCAGTGGCTCGTTCTTCCTCCTTGTTTGACACCCTCGATTTTTCCACGCCATGTCTGCCGCGGACAACAAGGTCTCGGAGGCCGAAGTGCGCAAGGCTCAGGCAGACTGGTCGAGGGCCATTAAGCGAATCTCGAAAATCTACTTGGAGGGAGGCGACTATGTTGTGGCTGCTGGTGAGGCCGCTAGTGAGCTTTACGGCTACGGCCACACGAACGTGCTCTTCAAGCCAACCAAGGCCAAAGACTGCCAGTTCCGCCCGATGGCATCCCAAGCTATGTCGTACTTCGTCGGCTGCAATGCAGTGGAAGATGGAATTCCGGAAGATGGAGGTTTCGCTATCAACGGTGGTAAAGGCTGGTCAGAGGTTGTCTTCGACAACCACCAGATCAACTTGAAAGGCAGCATCGCCATTGCAATGGGAAATTATTATTTCACCAGCACAGCGGATGGCAGCAAGACCAAGGTTGAGTACACATTTGGCTATCAGAAGCTTGGTGTTCTTCTGGTTGGCACTTAGGACTTTGACTTTTTGGGTTTCTATAGGAACTATATAAAAAAATAGAATAAGTCGTATGCTAAAAGTTTAACTTTTAGGAGGAGTTCAGAAGTCAGCTGAGGAAGAATTCCGATGGAAAGGTGCGAATCTTCCTGCACCATTCCTCAGTGCCGTTCGCGAACGGCTCTGCCCCATCTGCCGTTACGGAGGCGGATGTGCAAGCTGTGCAGACTGCCTGGGCCAATGCCATCAAGTCTATCTCCAAGACTTACCTTGATGCTTGCCAGAATTGCAAGTCATAACTTTAGAGCCGTTCCGGGCTAGTCTTCTTTGTGCTGCAGATATTGCAGATACCATAAGTTAGACTTCTTGCAAGGCAGCAAAGAGCAGTCAAGGAGGGAGGCGATTACGTGGCAGCTGCGGCCAAGGCAGCAGGCGAGCTCTACGGCTATGGCCACACGAATGTGCTCTTCAAGCCCACCAAAGCGGCTGATGCGCAGTTCCGTCCAAAAGCTGAGGATGCCATGTCATACTTTGTCGGGCACAAGGCGGTTAAGGACGGTTACTCCGAGGATGCCGGTTTCGCCATCAACGGCGGCAAGGGCTGGTCGGACGTGGTTTTCGAAAACCACCA
>BGNK01001629.1:83821-97350 GCA_003297005.1 Symbiodinium sp. clade A Y106 | reverse complement strand
GGGGGGGGGGGGGGCTGGGAACGCCAGACGCCTGACCATATATATATATATAGGTATATATATCCATATATTTATATGGACTGATATGTCACTTAAGAATGCATTTATGGTCCTGTATGGATGTAACCATACATCTATATTCGATGAGTCGGCACGAGTATACAAAATCTCACGATATATATATATATATATGTATGAGTCCAACTTAAAATATACCACCGAATATACCAGATGCATATATTTGGAAATTCAAAGTGTGCACACAATCTTATATATTTATATGAATATTGACTAATGAATATCCTTATATATCTGAATCAACATATATTGATAATGACATATATGTACCTTTATAGTGATAAGTCAGCCACCGGATATATGCATTCATACGAATCAAGTCATCGAGACCTTACGGTTTAAAATTCTACAGACCCCCATCCCATTGCAGGGTTTATGATTTTGATCAAAATCCACGTATTTTTATATTTATCAAGAATAATCGAAATTTAAATATCAGAAATAAGTTATGGATTCTTCAAAATATTTTGAACCGCTGATATTAGATGATAGTAAGAAACCCAGTCGTTCAGATATCAATGATCCAAATTACGGAACGGACAAGTGGTATCTCCCATATCTTCCGCCCGCCCCCCGAAGCCACAACCTAAATAAGATATTATTTAGAACAATAAATATATGATCAATCCTTCATCATTAGGATTAAGGATGACGGATGCCAGACAGCTCAAATATCGATAAGACCACGTCGATCAAGAATATAAGTGGCTCGGAAGACTGATTCCAAAGAATCTATAGTACTATATTGAGGAATAACTGGAAAAGAAAAATTTTTAGAAAGATAAATAATAAACGAATGAATGATTTTTATTTCACTCAAATATATAAAATAAGATATGCTGAATCTTATATATAAATATCAGCAAGAAATAATATATATCAAATAATATCGTGGGTGGGCGCTAACCACACAACATATTGGGCAAATTGGGAGACAAATCTAAATATTTTAAAAAACCGATATTCTATTTATTATCCCGAAACGACTGATCCCAAAATATCCCGCTATCTGATCCGAGATAATGGGAGGGATTTCCAATCTTCTCATCCTTTGCACCAGATAATTGGTGGCAAATACGGCAAGTTGATAAGAGCCACTAGGCCAGAAGCATTTCAAGATTTAGCAAGGGACAATGGGTGGAGAATTAGAAAATTAATGAGAATATGGTGAAGAGCTAGCTAATATTGTAATATAGAAAGGCTATATTTCAATCCCAACTAATAAGAGATGATGGTTATCATATAACAATTCGTGGTCAACAGACATAATGGATATCAAATTTCAACAAGAGATTATTAACAAAAGAAAATATTGATTACTTATATGCCCAAGTTGAAAGGAGAGAGAACGGATGGCAAATCGAATATTCTTCATAGAAGATTAATATCGACGGCAAAAATCGTTCCTCGCAACGAGGGAGGGATGATATCCGTGAAACCTAATGATAGCTGCCTGCACCGGTCCTGAGATAAGATAATTGCACTCGTAGATGGGACCCTCCGTGCCTCATAATCATTAAATTTAGTATGGGCGCACGTCCGCTCCCGACTCCAGGACCCAAAGCATGGAAATAAACTTTCGCCCAAGCCTTAGATGAACCGCCGATAAGATGAATCAATCCATATATAACGGTGCAACAATATTTGGCGATCATTATAAGAAAGATTAAATAAGGTCTCTTCTGATACTAGTCTCCCAAACTACCCAGAAGTATATATAGATAAGATCATATATACTCCCTCTATTTATAAGAAATTTCGAATTTATGTATTTAATTCTAAATATAAATTTAGAGAGTGCGTTAGAATATAGGCCCGTATTTTATATATAATTTTAAAATATATTTGTATGCTTTTTTAGAATAGCATCTTACCTCCAAGTATAAATCTCAAAGGCGATAATACGATCCTCCACAAATTTATTTAAATTAATATACGGACTTCGTCACATCCCTCAGAACCCTCTAGAATCAAATTTTAATCATATTATAATCTTCCGAAGGGGAGAGACAGAGAGAGAAAATCGAAACACGCCCCGCATCCCCCAAAGAGTCCCAAACGTGCACCGCATCCCGTCGAATCCTCCAGAGTCAACGTTATTCTTTCCGATAAAAAGAAACCTTCCAAATACGAATTATATCTTGCAAAAATATTTCAATTTTCCAGAGTAAGAATCCAGAAGAAAGAAAATCCGAAAAATACGGCGCATCCCCCAAAGGCGGAGTGAGCGTTTAATCACCTTCCAATTTTCTAGAAAAGAATAGAAAGAATCTCAAATATTATAGAAACCTCCAGAGTATTTTAATCGTATTATAATATTTTAGTATTGTAGATTTTTACATTATATCTTATATATATTATTATATATATATAATATTTTATAAACATTTTCGAATATTATAAATATTCAATAAATTATATAGATAAGAAGTTAGAAGCAAAAAAGAAAGATAAGAAAAAGAATCAAGAACGGAGAACGGGAGAAAAAAATAAAATCTCTCAATAATAATAAATATATAAATATATATTTTATATAAATAGGATTTCCTGCAGAATCAATCTATAGACCATCATAAAAATAAATCACTATATCCGAATTCATCGATTTCAATCTTTCCATATCAATAGTTCAATTTCTGAAGATATCCGCCGACCCCGCTGGTGGGCGGCACCCAGAAGCTGTAGATTTCAGCTTAATAATTGACCTCCCAAATCCCACCAACTCCTTCCACTGCGCTCTTGCTATAGCACCATAGCGCCCTAGTAGTGGCAGAGTCATAATCCAGTAAATTAACTGGCTCCCAATGCATACCCAACCCCTCCCCGGCCCCAACCGGTTTTGGCTACGAAACCCTCTTCGGCACACTTTGCGCATACTTTGAGCAGGTTTTAGCTGCGTTTTAGTAGTGCAAGGTCATAGTCCAGTAATTTAACTGGCTCCCAATGCATGCCCAACCTGGCCCCACATTACCCCCCGAAACCCTCTTCGGCACACTTTGGGCGTACTTTGGGTCGGTTTTAGCTGCGCTTTAGTAGTGCAAGGTCACAGTCCAGTAATTTGACTGGCTCGCAATGCATGCCCAACCCCTCCCTGGCCCCACATTACCCCCGAAACCCTCTTCGGCACACTTTGGGCGTACTTTGGGCCGGTTTTGGCAGCGTTTTAGTAGTGCAAGGTCATAGTCCAGTATTTTAACTGGCTCCCATTGCATGCCCAACCCCTCCCTAGCCCCACATTACACCCGAAACCCTCTTCCACACACTTTTTGCATACTTTGGGCCGGTTTTGGCTGCGTTTTAGTAGTGCAAGGTCATAGTCCAGTAATTTAGCTGGCTCCCAATGCATGCCCAACCCCTCCCCGGCCCCACATTACCCCCCGAAACCCTCTTCGGCACACTTTGGGCGTACTTTGGGCCGGGTTTGGCTGCATTTTCGTAGTGCAAGGTCATAGTCCAGTCATTTAACTGGCTCGCAATGCATGCCCAACCCCTCCCTGGCCCCACATTACCCCTCGAAACCCTTTTCGGCACACTTTGGGCGTACTTTGGGCCGGTTTTGGCTGCGTTTTAGTAGTGCAAGGTCATAGTCCAGTATTTTAACTGGCTGCCAATGCATGCCCAACCCCTCCCTGATCCCAGAAAAGGAATGAAATGTCTGCTGGCTGAGATTGCTTCTGCTCGCTTGACGTTTGGACAGATGCGAACAGCGAATACAGCAAGAAGTCCAAGCCGAAGTGACGCTTTGCACTGCTGTGTGCAGCATTTAGATGTGGCTTCCAGTACCACACACTCACAGGCCCTTGCTCAGTCTCAAAACGTAACATGATTGGCTACAGCCTACAGCAGCATTCAAGGTTCGAGTGACAGCTTGGTGCAGAAACAGCGCAGGACAACTTTCATTCACTCGGAAAGATGCTGTGGCTTCAAGCTTAGGGCAAAGGGTTCGCGGGAAAAATAACCCAAACAAGCAACGGATGAATAACGAATAGCAGTGCTGGTTTTGTAGCTGCAGCCTGAGTCTGAAATGCCGTGTGCAGTTTTGTGCACAGAGCATTTGCTCCTGCCAAAGGCCTCGAAGACAGCAGCAGAAGACTTGTATTGCGCGAAGCAGGATAGGTTCTGCAGTGATTCAAATGCTGATTTCCTTGATTGTATCATTCAGGCTGGCAAAACAGAGTTACATCCACTACATGTACCACAAAAAGAGGGAAAACTTTATGTCCGCTAGAAGCTTCCAACCTGGTAGAAATGGTTCCCGGCCAACAGGGTAATGGATCGACGTAGAAACTGAGACCTGAGGAACTCTGCATGTCCAGGCCATTCCTGATCAGGACGTGCTCCCAAGCAACTACGTCATAACCTTAAGCAAACAAAACGGTTGGGTGAACATTGCTGGAGAACAGTCTCCGGTATCACCACAACGAACACAAGCATCTTCTTGTCAGCGGTGGCCCTTTCAAGGCATTGTTGACAAAACACGGCAGTTCGCCAGACAATCGCCTCGTCAAAGGGAGGATTCACCTCGACCACACCCTCCAAGATAGACGCTTCGAAGAAGGATCCGCGAGACCCAAACAGACTATCCACGTCAGAAAATGCACTGTGGTAATAGCCGGCTCCAGCAAGTGTGTTGAGTGGCGAAGCAAAGGCTTCAATGACAGGCTCTGACGTCCATTTCTGCAAGACGCCAAAAACAGAAGCAGGGAGCGCTCCCTGATTGCCACCTCCTTTGTCATGTACCTGGAGAACACGATACCTGGCCAAAACCAGGAACACAGCCTTGGATACTCGGCGTTGGCTCCCTTTTTGGTCCCAGAGCTAGCGCAGCATGTTGGCTGTGGAATTTGACAGCTGCTTGACAAACACAGAAACAAAGACATCCATCCAAGGCTCTAGATGAAATTGCAAGCTGGAGCCTACATGCAAGTCTCGAAGCTTGGCAAAGTACCGCGGCAGCACCTCCACTGTGCGCTTTCCGCATCTCAGCTTTATCAGGTCTGAGCCTCAGTTGATGCGCGCAAGGTACAACTGTCTTGAGCCAGAGTGTATGTTTGTGACAACGGCTTGAAGCATGCAAGAAGGGAACACGCCGACAGTCAGGCTTCTCGCTTTTACTTTGTCCGGGGCTCAGACCTTCCCAGATGTGCGATGTATGAAAAACCTTTCGTTAGCTCCAAGGCACTTGGGTCGTCAACCTGCACGCGAATGTCCGTCGCAGGAACGATCTCAGATGATAGAATGATCGCCAGCTTTCGTATTCGTGCCCTGGCCTCCTCGCACATTTGTACCGATTGCTTATACTACTTGAGAGCAGAGCGGACGACAGCCGGGGGGAGGGAAGTGGTAGCTGTGTATCGCACAGGCGAGCAAATGCTGGTACGCAAATGTGAATGATGCCGTGCTCCTTGTATGCTGTGTTGCGAGAAGACCCAAGCCTCTGCTGAACGACGCGTGGCCAAGCTCACTTCTCAATGAAAGAGACAATAACAACTCTGAGACGTTGTGTACACCCTCCTACAAACTCGTCAATGCTTGTGCGTGTTGACGAGTCGGAAAAGAAGCCTTTGGCGAACGTGAAACACTCTTAGGCACTGCAGCTGTCTTCCTTGTGCAGGTGTAAGCTTTGGTTTTTTGTATGCTAGCGGCTCTGCTATGTCTGCCAACCCCTTGAGGGCCTCAAGGCGGGGGGTGCCTTAAGGCCCCTCCAAGCTGACACTTCAATTCCTGGTGCATCAGCTAAGGCCCCTGAAGTCTCGTCTGACCCGAACCAAATGCGCAAAGAACAACTCCCTAGCTCCAAAGCTAGCGTTCGTGAAATGGTTGTGACATGACACTAGTAGTTTGGATGAGGAACCTCGGTCGTTGCTGAGGTCTGTTAATAAGCCCTTTCAACCGTCAGACCTTGACGAGATATTTGTCAGCCACGGGCCTTCTTGCTGACGCCTGCATTCACCAGCTTCTGCAGTAGTTGCTCATCTCCGTGCTTAAGAGCTTCGGGCGAAGGTTCCCCCAGAGGCAGCAGTGGATGGAACATACGTGCCCAAAGCCTTCGTTGTCTGCGATGCAAGGTTCAGGTTTACGATGCTGAAAGCCCGGCACCGGTGGAACAGTCTGTGGGCGAACATACACAAGAGACGTCAAATCATGTCTACTCCCCCTTAGAATTATTTGGCAAGTCGCCAAGCTTCCAAGTGCCTCTTCCGCTTCTGCTCGTTGCGCTTGGAATCCGCACCACCCAAGCTGGGTGAGATGTGTAGGTCATAGCCAGCTACCACTTCGTCCATCACATCCCAGCGACCCAGTTCAAGCCCGACCCTCGACTGTCATCATATGCTGTGCTTACGCAATGGCAGCCACGAACAAAAGGTACAACTAATTAATTAAGACAAAGCTCCACTGCAGCAGCCGATTCTGGGACACTGCTTCTGGATGTTTGCTTCTCTTGGTCTTGCGCCCACGTCGCACCAGTTTCGATGGAGGGTCCGGCAAACACTTTGGCCGAGGGTTCTTGGCAAATTGTGGCTTCAACTTTGACCAGTTTTGGCTGATCATGGCGCATGATGCTGGTCACAAGCTCCGCACGCAAGCACTTGCCGGGGAGCAAAGTGATCCAGGATTGCGAGTATGGGAACCTTTGACTGAGTTGAAAACTCGTTGATGCTCCAAGATTTACTATGGATTTCTGGCACAACTTTCCTCTTTGGATCGGGAGATCGGATCTACAAGCTGAATCCGATAAGCTTCAACATGTGTTCGTCTTGCCAGTTGAACCACAACATCAGTAGCATGCTGCAGCACCACCCTTCGCTGCCCAACTCCGGTAAAAGGCCCTTTTTCACTCAAGAAGACGGTGTCACGGCGAGCCTGAGATGCTCGCACGCTGCATCCATATGTTTGGGGATGATGCCCATGGCGGGAAAGGCCTCAGTGCCGTAAGGACTGCGCCACTTTCGAGCCTCCGGAAGCCGCAACACGCTGGCCTTGGTAGGTGCAGAAGCAGTGGTTCCATGCGCACTTGGTGACAACCGTGCTGAGCTGCACGCACTCGTAGGGAAAAACCGACAGTCCTGTCCTTCTAGACTCAGCTTTGGAGCCTGGACCCGGGAACTCGAATCTCGAATGCATTGTAGACTCTTGTAGACCTGAAGATTTACTTGACAGACAGGCTTGAATCTTGGTCCTTGTCCTTGGATAACGCGACGGTCCGCAAGGATTCTGCGTCGAGCCAAATAGAGTGCAAATGTCCCACCTGCTACACCAGCCCACTAGCAGTTGAGGCGAAGCATGTCAAACTCACATGCATCTTTCTAGCATTGCAGCCAACATCTACAGTACTCTGCCTAAGCATGCGTCAGTGATGTCGTGCTTCCTCGCTGCAGCCGGCCTTCCCAACATGGTAGCTGGGGCCTTGGAAATTCACCCAAGGTCTCTTAAGCCTTCGACAACTGTGGGCATATGGGACGGTGCACCAATGCTTCACAAGCATGGAGGACTGTTCTGGGACCGGCGGCTCGGTTTCGGCTTTGACAGGAGCTCTGCGGCCGTTTCCTGTACATCTGTGCTTCTTGCAGTGGGCGGGACATGAAACTGTGTGGAATCAGAAGGATCAGTCCATCCTCTTGACGTTGCTTCTTGGCAGGAGGCTCATGTCCTGCACTAACCGTTCACGTGGCGGCACAGGTCTGTGACACGCCCGGTGATAGGGAATGCTCCTGGCTCATCTGCCTCTTGTGCTGGCACCTCGCAGAAGAGGACCGTCAGGCCCGCAGGCGAGAAATAGAGTGCCATGTTGTCGGCACCACTCCTCGGCCACGCCGGAAGCTTGACAGCTTTGGCGAATCATGCAATGCCTTCCTTGAAGTCCGCCAAATACATAGAATCACGCCCTTGAAATCAGGACTTGCTCAAGCTTACGGACCTGAAGCTGAGGCACCAAGTCATAGGAACCGTGCTCCCCGGCGCCAGTCCTCAGGGCTGCGGCCGATCTGAGAGGATTCTGCGGCTTCCTTCAGCTCCAGGCTTGAGGCTTCGATGTCGCCACCTCCGTCGAAGTCGGCAAAGTCCAAATACCTGGCACGAGTGCGCGCGCTTCCCTGAGAAGACAGCGAGACCTTCTCGAACTGCGGAAGCTTGGGCGTAGTTCGAGGGAGTTTGAAGGATTTGACTCGCTCGGAATTTTCTTGCTGGATCTCGGTTGCCGGACGGGCCAAAGAGGTAAGTTTGAAAGAATCAAGCTTGTGTGTGAGAAAAGGTGCTCCTCTAGAAATGCCTCACGCCAAAGAAACGCTTGAAAGAGCGGTATGCTCTCAAGGCTTAGAACGAGCTAAGCAGCTAAGCTCGTGCAGAACATTGCAGAAAATTCTGCATCTTCCAACCTGGCCAGGGAGCCATAGTCCAGGGTCTCCTCTCGTTCATGGCATGTTTCAAAGCAGTAGCAGACACTCAGACATCATGCTGAGCCTCGATATACTCACGCTTGGCCGTTTCGACAGGATCATTCTTATCCTGCACGGGCTTTGCAAGCATCTTATGCCAATTGAGCAACCGTGGGATGACTCGCGGACATTCACATGTGCTGGTGCTGAACGCGCTGCCGAAGTTAAGCTTTGTGGGCACTTCCTTCTTCTCCTTACGCCCCATGGGAAACACCACCAAGCGCCTCAGCTCCATACCCTGGACGCTAGACTTGGGACGCAGCTGTAGACTGCAAACTACCACACAGCTTCTGCAGCTATTGCTGCCGCTTGTGCTCATGGAGGTCTGGTTCAAGGATTATGATTAAGAGCCACGCTCTGCGACTTTGCCTTTCTCTTGGAGGCCCAGGAAGCTTGCCTTCACCTTCCTCTCCTGACATCTGGCCGAACGGTCTAGTTTTTGTGTCAATTTTCAGCAATCGTTGAGTCCTCCACGGCCACGAGGACTTTTGCAACAGCACCGCCATCGGTTCGGGTGAAAAACACCACGGCAGCGGCGCGGTAAGCCCCCTCGCGCCAAAGTTGCGAGGCCACGAGGCCGACAAACAACAAGGGACGGCAAGTGCAATGCCGCTGAGGATGCTGGTTATGGTCATGATTCGGGCCACCATTGTCGTGGAGGTCATCATCATCATCATCGTCGCCGTCACGATCCTTGGAATAGAGATATTACCGACTTCTGAACAATGATGCTAAGACTGTAAGCAGAATATTATGCACGCAATCATGAGCTGGTGGTCACAGAGCAAGCGCAACTTTCTTGGTAATGAGTAATGAATGGCAACAGCAAGAATACACAATACTAACGCTTGGCAGCAATGATTTTCTGCGCATGTGCAGCAGCATCAGCAGGCTACAAGTTACAAGTGGGGCTTTCTGTCCCTTCCTTTGCTTCGCCTCCGATTTGGCCTTAGGGCTTTCGGTTCAGGCTTTCGGGCTTCCGACTTCTTTCGGCAGTCGGGGTTTCGGCTCTCTTTCTCTCCCGGGTTATCACGAACAGCCTCGGCGGTTTGGCTGCTTTCTGCACCTTGTCGCAAGAGAGAACTCAGAAGGAGATGCTGCCAACATTGACCAAGCCACCGGCCTCCAGCCTTCGGAGGTGCTTCCGGTGGATCTTCATGTCCCTGCCGTGGGAAAACAATTGCGAAAGTCGAGTGAACTGAAGCGGGAGATTTCTGTCCCCGTCATGAACCTCTGCGGGCTTCTTGACAGAAGGTTTGTCTTCTGCCTGTTCCAGCGATCTGAACGAGAGGCCACGCATGGCTGTTTCGACCTTCACCTGCCAGTCAGTCTCTTGCCTTGTTCTTCTTCTTGCCCATCAGCGCGATGCGTCAAGTTGAAATGTCACTGTGTAATCATAAAAGCGTGGGCTGAATTGGGTGTATCGGTCCTGGTCGCAGATGCATGCAATCCATGCTTCCGACTTCGATGGAATTTGACCTAGCCTTGATGCTGGATAGCTGGGGAATCCAAGGTGGATAATCGGATAGCCAATCGTTCAATTTCAGCACGCTCGACTCTCGACGGTACTCACCTTTCAGAGCTCCTTTTTGACAAGCACCATGCTGACTTGAAGCAAACTCTGTCTGCAGCTGCTGCGAGTGCATGTGCGGCGGGTCTTCGGCTCCTACAGTCGCGCCGCCGCTCCGTTACGGGCGCGTTCGGCTACACTCGGGAAGCACAAGCCCTGATCGCCAAGCCGGAGGTCGCTAAGACAAACAAACTCAGAGTCCAGAACGGACTTTCTCGTCGTGAGCAAGCTTTGCTTGTGAGGGAGCTACCGGGAGCGCCCAGTACCTCAGAGAGTTTTGGAAACTGAAGGTTGAAGGGGGTTGAGGATGGTGCAACGTTAAGCTTCACGGCTCAGGCCGGATTGCGGCTCCACCGCGTCCCCATACGGCAACCCTCTGCCTCGGCAAAGCGGACACGGGGCAAGAAGGCAGCGTCGTGACCGTTCAGCTTCGCGTTCAGGATTCCGCTCTGTCTCCTGCAGACCCCAAGTAGCAAANTCCCCATACGGCAACCCTCTGCCTCGGCAAAGCGGACACGGGGCAAGAAGGCAGCGTCGTGACCGTTCAGCTTCGCGTTCAGGATTCCGCTCTGTCTCCTGCAGACCCCAAGTAGCAAAAAGACGCCCAAGCACGCGACAAGAAGTGGCGATGTATCTTCCATAAGGGCAGGGCAAGCTACATACGAGAGCATTCGATCTCACAGAACTGTCATTTTGAAGCATCCAGCAACGAATGTCGGTCGGTGACGAGAAGCTGCTGGTCCAACTGAGAAGTTGAGAGCCTACAGGACCTCGATCTGCTTAGATCCCTAGAGGACCGAGAGTTCATTATCCAGAGGGCCGGCTCAGACGCGGCTGAGGGCCCGATCTTGAAGGCACCGTCGGGCAGAAGAGGGCACTGTAGTAACGCTCTTCCAACACTCAGTTTCTCTGACAGTGCACCCGGCTCCGGGAGCTTTTGGCTCGCCCGTGCTCTTGGAATTCTGAGACATGCTTAAGCAGATGCCTGTGGTGCTTGCTGACCACGAGCGAATATGGGAAAACATAGAAGGGACACACCCGCTTACTTGTCGTAGTGCATTTCGAGACCTCAGATGGGACNTCTGAGACATGCTTAAGCAGATGCCTGTGGTGCTTGCTGACCACGAGCGAATATGGGAAAACATAGAAGGGACACACCCGCTTACTTGTCGTAGTGCATTTCGAGACCTCAGATGGGACTCCATCTCCATCTCATTCCCAGTGACCAGCTGGAGGGCTTGCACGAAACCACGTCGACGACCTGTGCAAGGAACATCAGCCTTTCATTGTCTAGCAATGCTGTTGCTGAGGCACCAGGCCGCATAGCCACGTTCAGGCCACGTGTGGATCTCAGTTTCCGTGGCGTCAAAACAGATTGATCAACTTCAACTCTGGGCCCTGTGCCAGGCTGGCTGGAAACATCCTGCTTCTACAGCTCTTCCGAGTTCTTTTGTTGGAGGTCTAGCCTTGCAGGTGTGTGCGCTGCAACCTGGGTGAACAGAAGCAATCCCCTGCCAGCCGCCTTTCCACGTCGACAGGCTGCTGGACAGGTGCCTGGTTCACGCTAGCATGCAAAACCTGCACCCAGAGCCATGAATCTGTAGGTCAGACGCAAGAAACAGTTTGGGGCCAATTGGAAACATTGCTGCCCCTGTGTAACCACAAAATACGGCGGTCAAGACAGAACTTGACGGGTTCAAAAACTCTGATGTTTGTTTGGCAGTGAAACACGCTCAGTGGCTACGGAACCGACATCTTGCATACTCTGACAGACTCATTTCGGATTGCCGTAAGTGGAACCGAACCTGCAAGACCTTTCGACTTCGATACTCGTCATGAAGAAAAGGCTCGCCGTGGCTCATGCAATACAACATATGTACATGTCAGCAAGCACGAGCACAACGTACGACCGTAAGGGCAGGAACCTGTGCACCTCACCTTTTGCCGATACACGACGGAAGCGTGTGTAGGTGGCAATGCGAGAGCGTCCGCTGAGCGATCGGGGCCATGGGCTCCCGAGCCCAAAGGGCCCTGGTACCAGTTCCCGGCGCGAAACAGCAAAGTGTGGCACTGATGTGCCGGCTCCTAGTGAGCGTGAATGCGGGAACTGTAGGCTTCAGTTTGCACCACTCGGGCCACCGGTGAGGGAGAAGCAAAAACAGAGTTGTAGAAAGAGCCCGACTCAAGAACTTAAGCAGGTGAGCGTTTCTCAGCAGCGGTTCGACAAGCAGCCGCCGCGTCTGCCTGAAGCCCTCATAGTCGGGGTGCGTAAGTTCATCTGCCCGCTGGTTCAAGTTTCTCTTGACGTGAGTGGGAGCCAGGATACACCCCTTCCGGTGGAGTAGGAGCATGGGCTCCGTCAGGATTGCCGCCGAGAGCATTTTCCTTGATTTGATGTCCAGGAGAAAATAAATGTCCCCTTGGTTGTCCGGGAGTAATGGGATCACCGGACAGCGATGAATGAATCAACGATGTCGTTCTTGTTCGGAGCGATCCAAGCAGCTCCAGGGCCGCGATGCGTCTCGTGGGGGATCCTTGACAACTCCGCTGCGAACGGAGAAACCTGTTTGTGGGTGCTGAAGATCTCCGTCAGGAGTGCTGCAAAGGAACGGATCAAGGTCTCGGGTTTGCCCGAGGTCAGGCACGCCTGCTTCCATGCCCAAAAAAGTTGTAGAAGAGCCCTTGTAAGCGGGGCCCAAGGCACTTCTCAATCTCTTTGACCGTGAAGTGAAGACTTTGCCTTTCGCGAGGTCCTCGAGGAGCTTCATCACAATGAAATGTTTCTCGCGGGCCATCTGTGCGGAGGGCCGCGACGGATCAATGACAAGTCCCAGTCAAGTATTAATCCGAGCCATCAAAGTCTTCTTCCAGCGGAGGGGTGTGCCCAAAGCCAGGAGAGTCAAAAGGGTAACAGTTCCTAAGGTTTTGGCCCCTGTGACTGGCAGGAGCCAACGGAAGTCGTCTACAAAGACGAATTGGGAAGAGAGAGTAAAGCGAAGGAGGAGGGCGGTCGTCCTGCCCGGGTACAGTTGGGCGCTGCCATGCGTGCCCACCTTACCAACCCACCTTTCATGACCCAGCTTGGCGATCCGGAACCTCCATGACCCGTCTGTGTGCTTTGGTCAGGTCGGCTTGAAGGACGATCCTTTCAGTCCGCCGACCTAGAGGCGTGTTGGATGAGTCGGAGGTGAAACCTCCCTTTTTCCCTCCTTTCAGAGCCCCAAAAACACGCCAGAGAGCCTGCAGGGGGGAGGGGGGGCACGCATTTTGTTTTTCATGGAGGACGCCGAGCCTGCACGAAGCGGCGTTGACGCTGCTGGGGGCGAATTCCGCCGTCTGTAGGCACACTTGACACACTTTACCGCTTTTCGCTTCCAGACCTGTTGCCCCCCCCTTTCCCCTTCCCCCTTCCCCTGCCCCCTACCCTCCCCCCTGCCCCCCTCGAC
>BGNK01001629.1:72129-82874 GCA_003297005.1 Symbiodinium sp. clade A Y106 | reverse complement strand
TAGCATTCTTACTCTACAACTACTACTCCACGACTACAACAAACCTTACACACCCCCCACTCCTCCTTCCGGGGTTTAGGGTTTAGGGTGTACTCGTCGTAGAGTAGCAGCGGGGGTAGAAAAACCGTCAGCCTAGACCCCAAAATAAACTCTCTCGTCAACCGCATCGCCCTTTCCTCTGACTCCTACGGGGTCGGCGGCTTGAGCCGGAGGCTCTTAAATTTCGGAGTCCGGCCATTCGCAAGATACCAATGTCGGTCCTTAGTCTTTCCAGCTTCCTTGGCCCCTGTCTCGGGGCCCACGGCTCCCTGAAAGGGCTGCGTGGCCGTTGGGGACAACGTCCAAAACGGCGCGTCTTGGGACTGATCCGCTGCGAAGACGGAGTGTGAGCCAGTGGATGGCATGGATACAGTTCATGACCGTTGGAGCCGGTGTGTTCTCCTTGGTGTTGTTTTTGATGCGCTCATCGGCCCCACTCTTGGAGCCATCGCAGATCGTTCTGACCTTATCCGGTTCGTCGATCCCCGCCAAAATTGCGGGGCAGAGGTCCCGCACAGCGGGCCGCAGTCTCCTGCGCAGAGAGAGGGCCCTCCACCATTGGAAGCCAGAAATGATTTCCTGCATGAGCTTTTCCGCCTGACGGGGTGGAGGAGCATCCTCTTCCCAGGCCCCGTAGCTCTTCTTTTGTAGGCCAGCCACCTGGCGAACTCCAGTTGGGCTGCTCTACTCCCAGAAACACCCCTTCGACGACGTCCTTTGAAAAGTTGCCCAGCCTCGCGGGGCAGGTTGCCGATCAGGGGGAATCGATGCACTTGCCCCCCCAATCCCACACTTGACTCCGAACGGGTGAGAAATGAGGCCGTAGAGGCGTCGTGAAGGCTTCCTCGACCATCTCGAAGTGGTATGGTCCGGGGAAACTGTCATTGACGTCATTGACGGTTTGACAGGGAGGGGGGGACCCATTTGGGGCTGAAGTCTGGCCTTGCCGCAGACTGTTCGGGTGCAGCCGTGTGCACCCGAACAGTCTACTTCTCCTCTCGCTTGGCAGTCGCAGTACGTTGTGAGTTCCTCCACCTGCCGGCGTGGTGGTGGCGGTGTAATCTGAGGTCAATGCAAAGGGTAACAGCCGCTTTCTTACATGCCTGTCCTGGTCGAAGCTAATAAGCTGGCCTAGCGAGAGTTTCCAAGACCTGACAGGACGGGTGTTCCAGAAGGAGGAACATCTACTCGCCGCCGGGGACTGACTTGAGGTCGCCGGGCCCTCCGGGTGCTCAAGAAAAGAAACCGGGGGGTCGACCGCTCTGCACCTTCGTGCGCCAGGCTTGTTAGAACATCTGCTGCAAGAGGAGCATGCTCGTCATCCAGCGCAGCCTGGCAAAGCCCTCCATAGGGCTGCTCTGCCCTACATGCATTCTTGCTGCCCCTCTTGATTTCCACGGCTGGAACAAGAATGGAGAGGTCCAGGCGGACCGAGTGCAACAATGCGTGGCCAGGCAACCGAGGACTCCATTGTGGCATCCACCTGGAAGGAGAGTCGTGCCATCGTGTTCTGCATCTTTTCCGGCTTACGAAAAACGTCATTTCGGGTGGTAGTCTCCACGACCTCCACGTTCTCGTCGTCTTCCTCCACCAGGGGGCAAGCATCGTGGTACCCTCCGTCTCGCACTGCTCCATCCAGCAGCAACACTCTCAACCAGGGTCCAGGCATCAGCGGCAGGAGTGGCTGGTGCGGCCACGATGAGCGAAGGCGAGCGAAGGTGAAAGTTTCAACAAATCACAGAGATTAGAAGGAAATGCGTCCCACGCTTGAGCCAAAATGGCATCCGCCATTGAGATTCAAACGTATTGCTGACATAACGCATTGACATCATTGACTTGGTGCAAGCTGAGGCAATTAGCCCAAGATGAAGCACCAAACTGCAAAGAAGTAAAGTACAGTCTTCCTTGCAAAGCGAAAACGTCAAACGGAGGACCGTTCAAACATCGCTGCTGCTTCAGTGACCGGCCTCAGTGTGCCCGCGTCCTCGCAAAACAAACTTGCTGAGAACGATGCCACAGCCTCAGCTCAGAGTCCAGAACGGACTTTCTCGCCGTGAGCAAGCTTTGCTTGTGAGGGAGCTGCCGAGAGTGCGCTGTACCTCAAAGCAGCGGTTATATGAGCTTCACGGTTCAGGCCGGCTTGCGGCTCCACCGCGCCTCCATCTCCATCTCATTCCGAGTGATCAGCTGGAGGGCTTTGCACGAAACCACATCGACGACCTGGGCAAGCACATCAGCCTGTCATCGTCTGGCAATGCTGTTGCTGAGGCACCAGGCCGCATAGCCGCGTTCAGGCCACGTGTGGATCTCAGTTTCGGGAACCCAGGGTTTGAGAAGACATCTTGGTTTTCTTGTGGGCCGCGGCACCCGCCGTCACCAGCACGTCCACGGAGCATGCAGCAAAGCTCCGACAGTTGAGATATAATGCCCTAAGGACAGCCCCAGCTGGGGAAGCCTACAAACTCAGGTTTCCAAGGCGATGCTCTTCGCGGTGGGTCTGCCTTGGCGGCCCCCCTACAAGTTAAAGCTTTGCCGGGCATACGGGGTTGGGTCCGGATGTCTACGGGCGGCATCGGTGGTCGGTGCTGCCAACCCACCTCCGCAACAAATCCTTGCGCGATCGAGTGGTTTGCCCTTGGCAAACACTTTCCAAGAATTGGACGTCCCTCTCATCGTTGGGCTTCTGGAGTGGCTGCACCCCAGTTGTTTTCAGCATGAGGGTAAGATCAGCCGCGCGATCCACACCAGACCCCTTCCTCAACTCTCCACGCTTGGCTCCTGACGGACAGATGTGACTCCGATACCAGCAGCAGCGCAGTCACACCCTGTTGAAGGCTACGACACTGCCACAACGCCACCGACAGCTGCGCTGGAGCTTCGCCTGTGGATGGAACTTGTGTTCCAGGTGTCCGAGCACAGTAAGGTCGCCCAGCGTCGCCTCATGTCACCAAGCGGCAATTCTGCACTGCAGAGGCTAGTGGGCACACTGTATGCTGCTTAAACGCAATGCCATCGGCACCGAGTCGCCATGTCGTCAAACCGATTCAATGGCAGTAGGGACGAGACAAAACACAATCAATTCATGGAGTCGCCAGTCTCAGGGCGGCACCAGTCTCCGAAGAAGCTCGCCTGCTTTCATTCACTACTCAACACCAAGCAACAATGCTTTGTCTGCTTTGTGCTAGATGGACTGGTGTCAGCCCTGCCTGTGACTGGGATGTCATTAAGCAAGTCGGGTGAGCACCCTGAAGCCTTGCACTGCTGGCAGTGTCGACAGATAGGAGGCTGGCCGTGGTGCCTCCGACATGAACGTGTGCACCAGGTGCGAAGGTGGAGGTTCCTTCCGGCTCATGCGACAACAGGTGATACCACCCGAGCTTTGAATTTTGCTGCAAACCGGAACCTCAGTGTCTTTCGCTGCTATTGCAGGTGGAGGCGCGTCGAAGCGACCTTTCATGGCGTGGCACAGGAGAGTCTGCATTGCTGGACAGGAAGCTCGTAAGCTAGACGGGGTGGCGCTGCATCTCTGCAGGGAGTGTGAACAGCGAGACGTGCATGGTCCTCAGTCTGAGGTGTTCATGTGCTGCTAGACCATGTGCCGTGGCAGTGGTGCGATCTGTAACAGCATGAAAACTGTCAGCCGATGTTGAGGCTGCAGCGGCTGATAGTAAGTAGTTACTGTTCCCGAATCAACGAAGCCTGGCTTAGCAGGTCTCTCCTGGAATGTTCAAACCAAGAGCAGAGTTCTTTCTCTCACCAAGGCCTTGCCAAAGTTCCCAGGATGCCTGCAGCACAACTTCCGGGGGGCTCTCTCTCTCTCTCTCCCACACTTCTCATATCCAAGGCTACACAGTAAGCACGGCAAAGTATGCAGTGAAAATACACGGCTCCTGCAACGGGCTTAGTACATGCACGGCGCTGAGCAGGAAGAGTCGCGGCAAACCTCGTGAAAATGTGGCAGCTCGAGAGCAGCTGAGCAAAGCTTCACACTGAGGCACCCGCGGAAGTAGATGCCATCGAACTCATCTCCTGGCACCTTAGCGATAGCGTTTTGGAAGTCACACGGCCAGTGAAGCCGAGCCATTGCAGCATCCACAGCTGAGGCTGCCTCTGCTGGCTGTGGGCTGGAGCTGCTCATTGCTATGGGCCACCTTCACTGCAGACAGCAGTGACATCAATTCGCCTACTCCCTGAGGAACCCCACGTGGTCACAAAGACGCTGCGATGGATGGACAACCTGGGAGCCCAGACCACTCGTTGCTTCGAGGGATGAAGTGGTGCTCATGTGCGATCAAGATAGGGGCAGGGCATGCTGCCAAACTGTTCTGGCATTGCAACACTGCCAGCCTTCCGACTCGAGCACCAGGAATAAACAAAGCCAATGCCGGCAATCACGATGTGAAGAGCTCTGAACCATCCGCCACCAGCCTCCTGCGTTAAGCAGCCTCCTGAGGCCACCTTCGCCTACAGTCAAAGTGCTGCCGGTCGCGCTTTGCAGAGCGTCGCTTGTTTTTGTGCGAGACAAGAGAGGTGGAGAAAACAAGATACATGGAGAGAGAGAGAGATAGATAGATAGATAGAGAGAGAGAGAGAGCGAGCGAGAGAGAGAGAGAGAGAGAGAGAGAGGGAGGGAGGGAGGGAGGGAGGGGGGGAGCTTGCGTGGAGCCAGCATGCAGCCGGAGCCAATGAGTAAACAGAAAAAGAAGTCACCGAGAGTGTCACAAATGCAAATAGCAACCACATGGAGTGAGAACCGTGTCGAAGAGCTCAGCATGACGTCTACAGGCAGTCACTGCATCTTCCACATCAAGAACCTCTGACGTTTCGCGAAGCTGTCATAAACATTCCTACATCAATTCCGGCAGTAAAGCTTGCTTGGGTCATGGCCATCAGCCGCCTTCGATGCTGCGTGTGGAGACCGGGCTGACTTCAAGAAGTGGTACTGGCTGGCCTGTAGAAAGCCTTTGTCCTGGGCAATCTCGTCGTTCTCCTCGCAGGCAGCCTGCAGCTGCCGGCCGGATGCTCAGAACGACTCCAGTAGACTTGGATAAGCTGGGCGCCAAGGTTGATCCAACATGTTCACGACGACTAAGTCGAAGCTGCGCTTGTCCTGCGTGAGCCTCAGCCCGTATCAGACCGTGGCATTTGCACCAGACATTGCCAAGGTGGAAAAGGCGTCTGTTGCTTCATTTGAGTCCGAATCCACACGAAAGCATCCTCAATGACGAGCTCGACCCTGTGCCGAGCATCAATCACTGTGAAACTTGTCCGACTTCCCGATTTTCGCACATCAACAAGCGTGCCCGGGGCACCGGGGGTCCGAAAGGACTTCAGCCTGCTTGGGGAAGTGCTTCCTGACGACCTTCAGGACGACCTCGTCCACCTGCAAGCAACAGTCGCTCGCTTTGTCGTGACTTCCAGTCGGCATGACCTCAACCACCACGATCTTTTCGACACTCGGCCACTTGAGTGCAAGTGCTGCTACTCCACCTGTCCTGCGCAACAGCACGCACGCAGTCATCTTTCCTAGCTTCTGTGTCTTTGTCCGCTGTTTGTTCGTCGTGGAGGAGACTCACTGACTTCCACAGTACCTCCGTCTAGCAGCGCTACTATACAACAAGTTCTCAACATGCGTTTGGGAGCAAATGCAGCCCGAATGAATCCAAAGTCAAAACGTCTTCCGCGGCTTCAGACCCGAGCCACGAAATCTAACCCTCTCAAAGTCATAAACAGCATCAGGTTCGGCAGTGCAAATCAATGTCCCGCCACCCAGGACAAGAACCTGAGCTCAGGTCCACGTGCGATCTTCAGCTACATATCTCAAGCCAAAGCTGGGCGCCCAGCGGACCGGGCCCGACTACCGAGAACAGCCAAGGCTGGGAGTACGAGGACCTCATCCTCTGCAGCGCCATGTCTCACCACGATTGCAGGGCTAAGCAATAACAAAGCATGACTTGAAGACTAGTGCACTGGCATCACTGGTGAGAAAGGAAAGAGAGTCGAAGGGGACATGATTGGGCCCCTGCTCTCTCCAGGGATTTCTCGTCCAGAAGCAAGTCACGGTCCTGATAGAAGCCTCGCACACACAAAGGCAGCGAGTTTCGTTCATGCGAAACAGAGTGACAAGATCACGAGACACCGTAATCGCCGTAATGTGGTGCCCCTGTTGGAGGTACTCTTGTGAGCTGGCGTAGCCAATCTGCAGCTTGAAGCGATCCACGTGTTGCCGTGAAGTCGTGTGGGGTTGGAAGCTTATTGGCTGTATGCCGTTGCGCGATGGAGCCGATGTGGGAACCTGAACCTACCAACAGCACAAAAAGCCGCGGCTCTGGCTCAAAGAGTTTCCCTCCGCCGACACTTGCACCTGTTTCCGAAGCCCAGCCAGGCACCATGTTGAGACAAACAACATGCGGTGCCTTGCTGCCATCGATCCCCTTCATCTTGTCGATGACCTGTCGGCTGACGCTTTTGCTGCAGCCAGCGCGCGCCGAGCGACAAGACAGGCACCTTCTCATTGCCGGACGTCCCCCTTTTGAAAAAGGGAAGCGGTCGAAAGACAGAAGATGGAGCCGGCAAAGACCCCTGAGCAGAATGCGCCCCTTCACCGATCTGTGACGAGAACAGGGATATGGGCGCACCTTCTCGTCAAAGCTCAGTGACAATCCCAGCAAACGGGACCTTCGCAGAACAGGAACTCCTATAGTCTATATGCATGTTGTGATCAACAAGCCACTTCACATCTTGCCATCATGCATGGACATAGGTGGTATTGATTGAGCTTTACCATGCCGTGCCATACTCTCGTGATGAGCTATTGCAGGGCTCTGCAAGCGAGACAATCCCTGTCGGTCGTCTTGTACCCAAGGCCACAGCACATCAGCCGGGATGTGTCGGAAGAGAGCGTGATGCTGAGCTGCCCCACCCTGGGATAGCGAAGGAGAACAGATGCCCTGTCGTGGCACATCTACATCTCGTTAGCTTCCGACATAATACTGTCCCAGAATCTGCTGCCTGCAGGGGGCATATCTCCAGACTTGACATGTGCACTCGAAGCCATATCAAACCAATGAACAGAACTGCTCAATCACGGCCTCTGCCAGTGGTCCCAATCCACAGCTGCTGGATCCAGTGGTTTCGCGCCTTGAAACATCCGCTGCTTAGTAGCCGGTAAGACTCATGCCTCCCTGTGGTATGACTATCTGAGGCACGTGCTGCTCAGAACCAGCATGTACGGACCCCTGCTTTCGTTGAGAGGCTGACAACACTCAGGTCTCACTGTCTCACTAGCTACATTCCTACATGTTGCAGCAGAAGTGCAAGTAGTCCGGAATCATTGCATGCAGAGGAAAGACCTGTCGTACCACGGGAGGACAGCATATAGACGGACTCGGCATTCAGTAGAACCCAAGCATGCAAGGTCGACAGCCGGAAACACATCTGCGTGCAAGCCGTAGAGCTTGCGCATGTCTTCTGGGTTTGCGATCCTGAGCAGCATCTCAGCACCAGGCCCCCTGTTACAAGTTACAATGGGGCATCTTAGGCAAGGACGTGCCAACATTCTGCACGACAATGCCATCTTTGGTGAGCAAACCTTGCACAGCGCATTTGGGGTCTTTGTTCGCGCCTAGAAACGCTTCACCAAGCTGAGAACTCCCGCCTCTCACCTCTGAGAAGAACTTCTTCGACCAAGCCCTGAAGCTATGGTCAAAGGATGTCCGAGACAGTTGAAACTTAGCCTGGGCACCCGCACCCCTTCACGGGCTCATCAGTGAAGTCGATCACTACCAGGTCAAAGGTAGATCTGCCACTTTTGTACTGCTCCTCCACCTGTAGAGCAACATCGAAGCAAGGCCACTCTGCTGTGCGGTCGTAGGACAGCACACAAGCTCCCGAGCAGCCACAGTTGGGACCCTCACCCACGAAAATGCATCCAGATGTAGCATTTCGCATCTGCTGTCATTGAGGCCAGCTGCCACTTTCGGAAACCACCTCAATGCAAGCTGTGATCCGTGTGCGCCTCGCACAACGTTTGGTAAAGCAGAGAAACAAATCATGGGTCCGGGCTTTGTAGCTGCCTGCGTGACGAAGCTGTCGATGTCCACATTGACGATCTGAACAGGCACGCAGCACTTTTTGACCTTCTGTCTTCCGAACCTGGCACAAGCCTGCCTTCATCCTTCGGAAAATGAAAAGACTCTAGTCTCTCACTGCTCAGCTGTCATCTGTGCATGTCCGTGCGAAGGTGCAGACCAACCTGCTGTACATGTGAACTTCTAGGAGCAAACTGCTGATTGCTGGTCGCTCGTTCTGTCTTGCCACGGGGCACGCCCTGAAAGCATTGAGAGGCAAGTATGAGGGTGAGCTTCCACTGAGTTCTGTTCTCGGTGCCACCGGGTTGGGCCTACTTCCCGGCCTGCTCCACAGTGTCAAAGCGCAGTGCAGCGGTTGCAACGCCGCCATCCTCCCCCCCCGCACACACAAACAGAAGCATTGCTCGCTGCATGAACCGGCGAGTAACAGGAAAGGTGTCGATCAACTGCAGCTCTGGCAAACAACAAGAATGCCGGGCTTCACTCAGGCCCGCGCCCCGCCGCCCAGGATCAATACCTCTCGCTTCTGCGAACCCAGCCTCGGACCGAAAATGACGGCTCTGCAAAACAGTCACACGGTACCGAATAAGGCTTCATGAACAGGCAACACATTGAGAATCCTGACCCACATGTGTTTTCGCGAATTTACATGCCGAGTCTTTTGCAAGTTCAGAGCTGGATAGACTAAGGCCTCGTGGTAGTACCGCCTCGCAAAGATTGGACACCGGCACGAAAACGAAGCAATTGAAGCAACTTGCCAGGGAGACTCAAATCCATCGCTGAGCTGCCGGACATCGCCCAACCTCTCCAAACTTCGCTACTCAATTTAGGATTTTGCGCTGGATGGTCTGAGAACGTAAGGTTGGTGCACCAGCTCTCGACAAACCTTCTCCCCACACATGTTGAGCCATACCTGGTGGAACCCTCGGCAACAACCGTGGTACGTGCTCGAGTGGCATCATGCTTGCACGGACTGCAGACATGTCAAACTTCGTGATGCAAGTGTGCCGAAGCCTCGCCAACCTGGTACTCAGACTCCCACTTGTCGAGCCTTTATAAGGACTGGAATCAAGCAAATTAAGCTTTCTGACAACGCAGGGCGACAGTTGAGCACCAGGACTGTTTCTGCTTAAAGCTGCCGTGCGGGGCGATGCTCTCCTGGGCTTTTGCCCGGCAGGCAAAAGTGTCAACTTCGAGCGAGTCGTTCGATGAGCCAAGATGCAATCGAATGGGTGAGGGCCTGCAGAATGCCCCGGAGCGCAGCCTACACAGATCATCTTTCCAAAAAGTTGCTACCCTGCAACCCTGTTGATGCCGTGTCGATAGATTCCGGCAACCATCACCACATATCTGGCGAGCCTCAGCAGCAGAGAGGTAATCGCCTGATCGCAGGAGGGCTCGGCAAAGTGCCTCTGCCTCGGGTCGGGACCCCAGCGTGAACCAAGGAATGCCCAACCAAGTACTTCGCTGGAACGGCTGCAGTAGTTGCAAGGCCATGACAGACAGCCACTCGTCAGATTCCAGCAGGTGCTCCTACCAGTCAATGCCCAACACTTGGCACAGGTGCATCAAAAACGACGTCCTCACCACCCGGCAGGTCTGCTTGTAGCAGGGAGCCAGCAAGAGCTACCGACACTGCCTGCTTCTCAGATTTTTGCGTAACGTACTCCACCTGTGAAGGCTGGAAACTGGGACACTGGCGCTCACGGCCACCAACACTCCAAGCTCTGCTCCATTGAAGCCCAATTCCTGAAGTGAGGCACCCTAGTACCGGAATCTACATTCGTGCCCCTTCCCGTGCCTGCGCCAAGAGATCTGCCTTGACATGCGACAGCCCGTCCTCGGTGCTCTCTCGCTTGCCGTCGGCAATACATACTTTTTGGCTGAAGGCACCGCCGAATCCACGAAGGCAATGCCCGCATGCACAGCGAACTGCCAGGCAACTAACATTGGGCATAGTCATAGTCAAGTAATGTCTAGCGTCTGGATTCCGGATCGGATAGTGCGCAATATATCTCATGCTTCATGTTACATGTTGAATTGGATTCTGCTGCTATGCATGCTCATGACGACAGCCCACAGGTGGCTGCGAAACCTACTACGAGTGGTAGAAGGGATGAAGCTACGCCATGATCTAACCTCTGCCCTCCTTCGTCTTGGCACAGAACCGCAAAATAAGAACACAACTTGTCAAGACCGGGACGTTCATAAGGTGACGGGCAGGATCGACGGTCTACTGATATCTACTGATGAATGTGTCGACTTGGCTCCCTGCTGCAGACACGCCAGTTCCATGCGATACCCTACGAGAATTCGAATCCAAAACCCCAAGAGCTGGCCTGGCCGAGGTGTTTAGAGCCCAAGCTCGCTTCGAAGCTTTGCAACAGCGAGGACAACTTTCCGGTATCCTGCGGTGCATGTCCAAATTGCAACACACACACACACATACGTGTAAATAGACACTACTGCATACGTGCATGCATCCATTCGAGTACACATGCATGCATTCGCACATGAACACGAAGACATATGCATACAGACAGACATATATGGTCAGGCGTCTGGCGTTCCCAGCCCCCCCACCCCCCATGGTATGGTCTGGTAGGGGTGGGGGGG
>BGNK01001629.1:6122-72012 GCA_003297005.1 Symbiodinium sp. clade A Y106 | reverse complement strand
CCAACCCTAAACCCCGCCTAAATGCAGGCTCTAAGCCCAAAGCAGAACATACACTGCAAATCCTCCCTAAGCCCTTGTCGACTCGAAGCCTTATACCTTTTAACCGTAAAACCAACACTCACAAGCTTAAGCTAAACCCTAAACCCCAAAACCCCACAACCACCCCACAGGGGGAAAAGGGCCCCACACCCCACACCACAGGGGAGGGGGGGCCCCACCCTATATCCGGACCATTTACCTTTGGGGGGGGAGGGGGGGGGGCCACGGAGCGCCTGACCATAAATATATATATATATATATATGTGTGTGTACATGTATATACCCCCTCAGGTACCCACACTTTGTGCTCGAATCGTCCGGGATCCTGGTCGTGTCCCTACAAACCAGTATCTAAAATGCATTAATGTGCTACTTAATATGTTCTGCTATGCCAGTATCTAGCGCAGTTTCACGATTACCTCATCCAATGATATTGTTGTTACCATTACCACTGTCTTTATTATCGTCGTTATAGTCACCTTTCTGGTCGCTTCAATCATACCAACTCATTTAGCACTCTGTACCTCCCCCTGCCTATGTCTCAAGAGCGAGTTTGTTTCTGTTGTTGTTGTGGTTCTCGCGTGCTTCTTGTTTTTGCCAGCTGAGAGATTCACACGTTTATTCTGAGTTTACTTCATCTTCAGCCTGTACATCATTCAGGTCATGTCCATCTTTCGCACCTAGTAGATGATGGCCCATGATGGCCACTGAAGACTCCTGTTTGTCAGAGATTTGCTGTGAATTGCTGATATTGCACTGGCTAGGGCTCTTTACTGTAAGCACTCGAAAAAGCCATATAAACATGAAGCACATTAATTTAAGACTGCCCCCCGATCCGGTCCCGAATCACAATGATTCGGAAATGATGTGGATGATTCGGGACCGCTTTGGAGGGAGCCTGTCAAAGGCCTGCCGGAAGAAAGTTACGACCTACAGACACTCCCCCGATTCCAATCTCCCACGCCGTCCTGAAGCGAAGATTTACGAGAAAGGCTTCGGGACAAGGGTATCCCAAGGACCCACGCCTTCCGAAAGCGAGATTTAGAAGAGAGGCGTGGGTACATGAAGGGGCATGCACGATATAAGGGAAACCTTTATGTTTTTGTGGAAAAACGCAGCCCACCGTTCTTTCCGTTTTCAGGCCTGCAACAGAAGATTTGCAGGAGTCTCAACTGAAACCGAACACGGAGTCACCTTGCCGAGACTTCGCGCAAGCGCAGAGCTCCGTCCTCCTAACAAAGGCACGTGCCCCATGGAGCAAAGCCAGGCCACCAACTTCCCCGCAAAAGCCACGACTCAACCGAAAGGCCAAAGACACGACGAACAAACCGCCTGCAACCGGCTCTGCAACAGACAACCGTGCGCCGTGAGCCCTATGGACGGGCTTTATAGAGCGCAGCTTTGCTGTACTGCCAGGAAAACGGAACAACTTCCGTACAGAGGAGCGTGTGCCCAAGAACAGAAGGCCTGTCACAAGTCCAAGCGGAACAGCGGCAACGCAGAAACGAGGGGGAGTCCATCAGAGCCAACCGCTCTGTGTCTCATCTTGGGCAACGAATGCATCAAAGCCTAGGGCGACTGGTCAGCAACGAAGCACGCCGGCTGGGCAGGAGGGACAGCGTCGAAGAGCGAGGTGACACGAGCTTTGAACGAGGCCGCAGCAGCAGCACCCGTCCAAAGGCACATGCCACTTGTGTCCCGGGTGTGCGCCTCGCTTGTGCCCCTGAACCCCTCGCTTGTGCCCCTCGCATCCCTCGCCTCTGCATTTTTCTGTTTTCCTGTTGGGTTCACTCCTTGTTGAGCTCTTTCACTCCTTGGGTTTTCGTTTGCTGGGTGTGGGTCGGCTGGTCGGCTTCTGATGCAAGGTGTGGGGCAGAGTTCGCTCCTGCGCTTTTTTCTGTTGGGTTCGCTCCTTCGTCTCGTTGGGGTTTTCGTCTTCCGGTGTAAAGTTCCCGGCTTCTGCCCTTCTGCTTTTCCTGTTGGGTTAACGTCTTCGGGTTTTCCTCTCCTTACAGTTTTCGCTTCGGAAAGATGCAAGTTTTTTGGAGCGAGTTCACTCGCTCCTTAGAATCTTCGGTTAAGGGGGGGTCGGTTGGTCGGCTTTTGATGCAACGTTTTGGACCGGGTCTGGTGGCTGTGCAAGGTGTCCGTCCGGGTTGGCGGCACACAAGGTCTACGGCAAATCGAGACATGCCATGCACCGACATGGTTCTAGACGTCAGTCTGTGGGCATGGGACGTAGATCCAAAGGAGCTGCTTAGGTTTCGTCTTTCTCGTAAATACGATGTTTCGCGAGGACATAGTGCAGACTGCTCGGGATATGCTGCATTTTTCAGCTTTTAGAAACCTGCGCGAGCTGTGCGTGCTGTTCACAAGCAGTATCAATTCTATCCCTCAGTTTGGGAGTGAAGAGGCATGGGGTTGAACTTTGATTGCCAGTCGCCAACTCGAGATCTGAGGTTCAAGCAGTTTCAGCATACTGTACCGGGCCGTTCATATGTAGGATTCAATCGCACAGTCCCACCAACCGAAACATTGCAACATCCCCCTGTCGCAGACACACACACGCATATGTATCTATATACATACATGCATGCGGACATACACGTATAAATGAACAAGTAACTAAATACATGAACAAACGAGAAGATGTGTGTATACATATACATACATCTACTATATCAATTGTTTACACACACACACATAATACACATCGACACACTTTTAATCAACACACATGGATGCGCAGATGCATGCACACAGGGTTTGCATACAGATACAGCGTAGACCGAACAACGTGCAGCTCATTTAGCCACAGAAAGCAATCGAAGTTCCTGGGACCATGCGCTCCGACCCAACAAGCCATCGGGATCATGAATAACCACACCTGGGAAGGTTTGACCGGGAGGTAGAAAAAAGTCACACCAAAACGAACCCAAGACGAAGCTGCCTACGTGGAGGATATGACAGTGCAGCATGAAGAGGCTCCACGATGGCAGTCTCAGGTTGAAGCCAGATACATTGTCGGTACCGCCCTGGCAGCATCAAGCGTGCTTTTGTGACGCGAGACGACGCGAGTCAGAGGTCTGAGGCCACGAAGAGCCCCCACAGCAGTCCTAGCCCAAGCTGAGGCAACGACCGAGGGGCCTGTCCATCCTGGAGGCAGGTCGCGAGCGAACACACGAACCTCGCATGTGGCCAAAGGCGCAGTCCTGCTGAAGGGTAGGTCAGCAGCAACTCGACCTTCGTCAACGTCAAGTATCGGCTCGGCTTGAGAAGTTTGCGCCGGGCACGGCAAAGGTTCAGTCACTGCTGTGATCGAGGAGATGCTCAGTGCGCTCTGATTGCTCGGTAATTAATGGGTTCGGCGGCCGTGAATGTGTCAAAGCTTCCAGCGAGCAGCCGAAGCAGTCCTTTCCGGCCTTGGTTGTCGAAATGATAAGGCAGTCCCAAACACGCAGTGCATCGTCTCTGACTTCTGCCTAGCAAAAGCTGGCTGAGCCTCTGACCCATGGCTGTGGGCCGCGCAAGCTGGCTTCATATTTGCTCGAAGACACTACCTCATGCTCCTGTCAGTTCAGTCGACTCTAAATTCCTCAACTTACTATTCCCTGGTCAAGTTGGGAAGGCGGGTGACGTTCGGGACTTCCGTGGCAAGACTGGGAGAGTCTCATCTCAATTTCTATCCAGGTGGCTCGCTGGACAGCGGTGCGGCTGCGACACCCTCATTTTCCACAAGGCAAGGGCGGCCACACAAGTTCAGCAGCATGTTGTGAGGAAGCTCCACGTTTTCCCCGAGGTATCGGAGCGTAGGTCGGCGTTGTCTGAATGCCGGACTGCCCTCTGGGAGCCAGAGCGCGAGCGCGACCGCGAGCGGCGCGGCTTGTCCAGCGTGTCGAGCACGAGCTGCAGCTCGGCTGCCTCGCCAGGAAGTGGCATCGATTCGCACCTCGCCTCCCCGTTCCTTGCTTTCAAAACTAAACTAAACGTTCGTTGGATTGAGAACTTGGTCAAACAACGCTCACCATTTTTGGTCGACCAGCAAATACGAATTTCGCTCCTGAAGGGAAGCAGGGTCCAAGGCCAGGGGCCTGTACGGAACCTGCCGCTCGTCATTACCGCTTGAGCAATCTTTGGCTCTCAAGACCCGTAGCCGTAGTCTCTGGACTCCGAGCTCACAACCTTGTCATGCCAGGCTGGTCTCCTACACAGTTGCACCATGTGCTTGTTTCTGTTTACAAGCCATCTTCAGCCGCGTTCACAGCTTTACAGAGGTCTTGCAAGAACTTCGGCATGTCTGGCAGCATCATTTAAGCTGCCCGGCGTCCGCGCGAAAATCATTGTTGGTCTACGTCCGACCCACAGCAAGACTCTGATGGGTGTGTGCTTCGGAGTTTCCAAAGACCGGGGCTCTATGTACACGGTTGTCGAAACGTCCAGGAACTTGTTGCCGAAACAGTGTCGCCCAAACCTTCGAGGCCTAGGCGATTCACATATTTCCCGTGTCCCGGCGGTCCACCTTGTTGGGCCTCTGCAAGCGTTGATCAGCTGGTTTTATGCTGTATAGGATGATTATGCCCTTGAGTGAAACGAGACTGGACAAGTGAGAAGCGGCTGAGATCTGTGCGAAGAAGGTCCTCATGTGGTCCATCCAGGCACCATACCCGGGACGCGATGCCATGTCCTTTCACGGATCTTCGTACCCTGCGCATGTCCTGGTTCCGTTTCGTGCGCAACTTTATCAATGATCATGGCCTGTTGTCGACTTGAGTCGTGGTTCTTGTGGCAAGTGGTGGCAGCTTGTCGGTGGTGCGCATCATCTCTTGCCGACTTTGGCCTATCAGCTCATGTATATCATGGCAGTAACACTTCGGTCGCATGTAGCAGCAGGCCTGAATGGACGTGCTTTCCTCCAAATCGTGATGTCTTTAGCCCGTCTTCTTTTTCTTCTTCTTCTCCCCATCTTCATCCGATGCGAGAAGCTGGTTCAATGCCTGGCTGCTTCGACATGGAAGCTAACAAGCCGGCGATCCACATAAAATTCCACGCTGAAGGCCCCGAACACTGCTATGTAGGGAGATATTCCAGAACAGCTTCTGATAGCTTCTGTTTTGGTGTTGCTACTATACGGCCTGCACTTTCTGTGACTGCTGCGTCACGACATCCCTCAGCTCCTTCATGTCGGCCTGCTCCACATCACGGAAAGCCCATGCCCGCGCTTGGAAGCAGCTCGATGCTGCCTTCATTCCCCGCTCGGTTTGCACCATGATCTCTGTGTCCTCTGCCTGATCCGTGAGTTCCATAGATGCTGGGATCTGCTGCAGTGCCACACGGATCCTCTCACACGCAAATTTTCTCTTCGCCGGATGAGGCCAAGGCCAGTGAATTGATCTTCTCTTTGAACTCATCCAGGTCTTTCACCTGCCACTCTCAGACGCCAGAACACCTGCTCGAAATCTTCTCCAGCGGGCGCACCCGAACTTCCCTCTCAAGATGTTCTTCACCAGCATCACTCGACCTTGCAGCTGAAGCTTCTTGGTGCCTCGCCTGACAGAGGGCCTTTTGGGTGTTAAAATGGCAGAGGCCGTGGCTCCATGGCGATGCAGCGCGCGATGGGGAAGAAGCCGGTGTTGTTCTCCTTGATCTGCTGCCTCGTTCACGGTGAATCCACGGCACGCCGTTTGCCGAAATTCAGCCCAGATCCAGGTTACCGGCTTCACATAGCTCTCTGGGCCATTCAGCTCGGCTGGATCAGTCTCTTCCAGATACAAGAGAAATCGAGCATAAGCCCACATGTAGTGTTCCTGCACGAGCTGAATGGGCATGGAGTCGGGATAACCCTGCTTCAACTTTCTTCCTGGTTGTTTTTAGCAGTAGATGATAACTGAGCAGAAGCCGAACTCTGCTGAAGTCCAAAAGCTGTCCCACCCTGGCATGAATCTTCTAAGGCGGCTGTCGACTTACAGCTGCAAATCGGATGTCCTTGAGGATGTGGTTCCTGGGCCAAGAAACGGACATAATCAACTGCATACGGCATACGGCCCGCATGAAAGCATGCAAACAAGATGGAGTGGCTCGAACTTCACCCTTTTGCGCTCCAGTTCAGACCTTGGTCTTCAATGCAGGGAGTTAGGGCAGCAGCGACACTGGTAGAAGTCGTCAACGAAAAATCACAGACGTGGGAGAGCCAGGTCAGTGGCTTACTGAGGGAGCATATGAAGCAACTAGACTTCATCTTCTCCTTGGACCACAGGGAACATGCCACATCCCATCCCAAATCACGGTCACCATGACTGCAATGAGTCCTCGATACTCTTCTGCTCCTCCTTTAGGTCGGCAAATGCATCGATGATAATTCCTGGCAGGAGTACATCACAGAAATCACATCTTGCTGTGATCGCGCATGGCGCTTTTGGGAAGCAGCCTGAAATAATTGCCGCCATGATCAGAATGATCACCTTCATGGCGCGGATGCAGTCGCCGCGTTAAAGACAGAATGTGCGAGACGTGTGTAAGGACTGGACCAGGTTATAGACGTAGTCGAATGTGAATCGCGTGTAGGTGAGCTTCGGACCGCTCCAGACCTTTAGCAGATGCCGGACTGCTTTGCCGGGCTGCTTCCGGTGCTGTCACTTCCGCACATGTTCGCGAAGTTCTTGGAGAAGCCAAGGCTGGCGCCGGTGCACTGCGAAACCCGTAGTCGAAGTGTGCACGGAGACACTCCATCCTGTACTGCTGCCAACGGAGTGTCTGCGGTCTGCACGACAGCAGAGAAGAATCCGAGGTGAGCGCAAGGTGGAACAGGCGGAGGTGTCCTGACACTGGAACCGGCCGAAAAATCAGTCGAACGCAAAACGACCGGATGACTTTGAGGAAGAAGGGCCAGCCCTCTGTCGAAGCTTTCGGGTTCAGGTGCAGAGAAAAGGGACACAGAGGAATTCTGCGAACCTCGGGGATTCAGCTTCCAGATATCTTCTGGCCAAGGCTTTCTGCATGATCTGAAGCACCGACGGAGCACTAGCAAGCTCTTCACAACTCCACGACCCATTCCCATTTGGAAGAAGATGTGTAAGATGTCGTTGAACAAAGACAGGCTTTGACGATGACTTCGCTGTTGTGACACACAGTGCAAAGAATGTTTGAGCAGATCAGAGCAGGCCTTATCAGCAAAGCCATAGCCCTGACTGAAGAGGAGGAACCCGGCACCTGGCAATAAATGAAGTGCTTTTGATACTGATGCATTTCATTGCAGCTGATTCGATGAACATGAAGTGGCTCATGCTGAGGTCCTCACCGACGGCAATATACTGGATGCAGAAGCCCAGAACCATGGTGCCAGCGACTTGTTCCACGCCTTCAAATGACTGGTTTACTTGCCTCAACTTGTGCTTTGATGAAGTTGGGCGAGATCCTACAGTGACCCAAGGTCGTGGCTTTGTGTCATGGACTCAATCACTTTGGCTAAGATGGGGATGCGCATGCACAGGTCGATTGTGTTGACCGCGTTGAAGAGAAAGCTGACCTCGCAGGTCTCGGCTTATGCATTCTGAGCAGGAAAGCCCGCATTTATCGGACGGCCACCTGGCAACGTCACATGAAAGTTTTCATACACTTGCAATCGCATACACCAGAAGTAGGCGGGACAGTAATGCATGCTTTGCCACACGGCATTAAAACGTACACTCCTTGCTCACAGGTGTGTACACAGAGGCGCGTTTGATCATGTCAACTGTGCAGATGAGTGCAGGGCAAAAAGTCCAAGGAAGGAGAACGCCAGCAGAAACAACCTTGGCGCAGACTCGTCACGGCCGCTGCCCCATCATTTCATGCAAGGAAGATCTCAGAAAGGCTCGTGTAGAGGAGCTGTTTGTCGCTGCAGAAGAATTTTGCCTGCAGCAGAAAAAAGCGTCCTGTCTCTCGCAACAAACTTTCCCACGCTGTAATGACAAAGACACGGACGGCAATGTGCAAGGCACAATCTTGTAATTGTCACTGTCTTGCAACTTCACCGCGCCATGGTCTCTAGCAGCTGCAAAGAGCACCAGAATCAGTGAAGCAAAGTAATCAAAGCATTAGCTGCAAGGCTACAGTATCCTTTGAACTTTCCGGAATGGAGCCTGCAAGCTGAGCCGGTAGAGCAAGTTGTTCCTCCAGAATCAGCCCACTGGGTCTACGGACTTCAAGACCAGACCCTCATGGGCACGGACCGCGGAGTGACACATAGCAAATGTCTGAGTGAGGGACAGCTGGCTCTGCAGTTGTGGATTCTCTTCACGCCACTTGTCCACCTGCAGCTCATGGACTGAACATCCTTCCTTCTGCTCTGCTTCTTCAGAGCTTTTAGCATAGGATTAAGACACGGCGTCTTTCTCGAGGCTTCAACGCCACTCTTTGCGGCCTTTGTCTCGATGATCCAGCCGCTGTATGAAAGCACGTAGAATCCAAGCCACAGCCTTTTGGCAGCCAGCTTCATGTGCTGACATTGCTCCCACATCACTGCGCTTCTGGCTTAGTCTCGTGCAATGAAAGACTGAAGTGGATTCCAGCAAAGAACGTCAGGATGTACACCGACAGCTGGTTCCTCAGCAGATTCCAGCGTAGCGACACCCAGGGCCTGCTTATCTAGAACAATGGCCGCCGACACCGTGAACACTTGGAACACAGGAATCACAAATCCACGAAATCATGACACGGGCGGGTAATGGCGGGTACCGTGGAATGGGACCTGAGCGCAGCGGTTTCCACGACGCACCACATCACTACCCAAGACACCTTCAGCCTCCAACAAACGGAGCCCAGTAGCCACATTAGACCGAAGCTTTCCCTGAAGCTGGGACAGCTGGTTGACCTTAAACCTCTGACACGGCAATGCATGAAAATGTCGCCATTGATATGGAAGTGTGCATATGATTGGGAACGTGTACACGCAGAATTTCTTGCCCCCGCTGGAAAGTCATGCGGCTATCTATCGGTGTGGGTGGTGTGCAAGAGCAGACATGGCTTTTGCTTGGGGGCGGATGGCTCAGGTTGCTTTGGGGTGTGGGTTGTGTGTGGGATTGTGTGGGCACATGTTTACGGGTCCGGCATGTGTTCGGGTATACTCGGGAAACTGGCTCTGCACATGTACTTGTACAGCTCAATATAGAGGTTTGACACTGGTTGCGGACGGTACAAAATGCGGCATATAAGGGCGCGGGGGTGTACGGGTGTGGTTGGGCACGCATGCGGGCTTTGTATGGGTACTGGCTGTGTACAGGTGCGGTGTTTATGCATTGCAGTTTTGGAGGTTTTGCACGGGTGGATACTCCACCGGTAGGCATGGTTTTGTACAGGTACGGCTTTGTGCAGGCACGGTAATCAATTCGTTCGGCTACTTGTTCCGTACGGGCGCAGTTTTTCATAGGTAGTACTGGTATGGGTTTTGTCGAGGCAGGGTTTTGTACGGATGCGGGATGTGAGTGGCCAACGTGTGCAGACAGCATGGCCGAACAACAGCTCCACTCCCTCTCCCACTGATGCACAGCTACTACTCGTGCCTCTAGTCAGCCCACAGCATGGAACGGACAGAGTGCCGTCCTTGACCTGTCAAGCAAACCTCCGAGAAGCTAATTAAGGCGCCAGTGGTCCAGAGCGAGCGCGTCCCACACATCCTATCCTCAATTTGTTCCTAGGTCTCTGTCTGTCTGTCTGACTGTGGACGAAGACAGAACATCAACATATGAATGTTGTAGCATATGCCAATGTATACCTCTTTCAATCAGTGTTCCGTAGCTTTATTTGCAGATGTATACGGATGTCCTTACCTGTCTGTCCTTCAACCCATCCCATCTGCGCAACAACACCAGCGCAGCACCAACGCGATTGCTGGAGCCGAACAACCACCATCCACAAATTCAGGATTTAGGAAAGACGATAACCACCATCGCGACATCAGGAATGCATCGACGTGCACGATAGACTGCACGGCACGCCAGCAAAGGATCACTGTGTTGAAGAGACGACCGACACCGCAGCCGGAGTTTTCGAGCTTATGAGGAATTAAGCATGTGCGCCGTTCGCTGATCCAGGAATTCCTGCCGCGGTGCGGATAGTGGATGTCTTGCTCCAGAATAGAATGTTCAGAATATGAGCCTTGGCGTCAGGCCAGGCATCTGCTGCATGCTAGTCGAACAGCCGTCGTGAGCTGGAGACTTGTGTACACGAAGACCAGGATGCTGTTGATGATGGCAGTTGTGAGCATCGTCGAATTGATGCAAAGCCTCAGACTGTTGGCATTGGCAGTTCCGGCGTTTGTCTACAATTGTCGAGCCAGGTGGCGCGATGACTTCTCCCGCTCTGTTGAAAGGCCATGGCCTTGTCGAAAACACATTCATTAAACCCATGCCATGCATGTTGATGGCAAGCACAGCATTCAGAGAGCAAGTGCAGTCCCTCAGATATGTACTTTCCCAAGAGGTCGAACTGCTTCTGAACGAAGGAGATGTACCTGTCGGCTGCAATGCCACTTCTGAAGATGCCTGCATGACACAGAAACATCACTTCTTGGATCCCACTTGCGCACTCCCCGTTCACTAAATCAGCAAAGTCATCGATCTGTGCCTGCCATGACACGAAGAAGCACAAACAGCCGCTCCTTGTCCTAGCTATTACGATGCCTCAGGTGATGTGCGCTTCACGTTGACAAGGCATTCCTCTTGCCTGGGTCATTGCAACCATTGGCTTCTGCTGTCCTCTGGTCTGTGCAAAAGCTGAGGCAGCTTCCACTTGTGCACCAGGGAGTGGTTTTTCAAAACTCGGATCGCCTGTCATGCAAAGGCTGGGAAATTGAGCAATGCGCAATCTGCAGATCAACCTTCGGCACCAGGAAGTACACACGCTGAAGTCGAGACCCGCGCACGATTTCCACCTGCAAAAAAAAAACCGGGGCCTCTTTGCGAACCCTCCTCTGAGTAGGCCGATCCCGAGTGAATCGAAAAAGGCCTGCCCGAAAAGGAAGTGCAGGTATTTCTCTCCGAGCATCTTCTGGACCTTCTCCAGAAACCTGCATGGCAATTGCTGAGTATGGGGTATGGGGCCTGTGCAGACCCTTTTTCCGAATTCGGCCTATCAAAAATCTTGGTTTTAGCAGTGGCCCACTCCGGTTTGGTGTAGACCTGGGGATGACCGAATGCTGCACTTCCCAGAGCCCTCTACACTCTGACCCTAGTCCAAGATCCTGGCGGGCATGTCGGCCGGCTGCTCTATCTTCACGTCCTTGAACAACTGTGTTCTGGTCCTGAGGAGCAGTGCTTATGATATGACCCAATTCGTCGGAAGCTTTACAAGAGAGCTTACAGACCGGATTGTTGAGCCCGTCACTCAGGTGCTGAGAAAACTGCCTCCAGGACATGCAGAACTTTGGCCGTGTGAGTGAAGCATGTTCGGCACACAAAGCGGTCGGTTGAGAGCCGCCGGGCAAAGCAGCACGAAAGCAGCAAGGACAGCGGGTCGATACCGCAGAATGCTATCTGCTACTTTGCTGCTCAGGCATCGGCATGGAACAGAGAATAGCACAGGCCACATATCTTCAAGCAGTCCTGGCATGGCACGGTCTCTGAACAATGCTTCCCAAAAATCCCCAATCTCTGTCTCCTCGTACTGCTCGTCAAGCGTGTAGGTCAGGCAGGCCTAGCTGACGAAGGCTGAGTGAGTAAGCAGCTTTGGCTTGAGTTATTCGGTGCGGGTGCCACAAATCCTCAGCCAATGCCCTGCCTTCTCCCGCTTTGGACGAATGATCTTTTCGTCAGTCTCTTGGTCATCCGCCTCAGCCTCCGAGCGAGTCTAGCGTAGCGTGCAATTTAGCAAAGACGCGCGTGGGGCCTCATCGTCCTCTTCGGTCACACCCACTTCAAACTGTGGATCTGCTGCCTCACTGGACTCCAGATGCGAGTGAAGGCTGTCAGTCGCGGAGCTGCCTCTGAGCTTAGGTTCCAGTGCGTGATGACTTTCCAGCAAAGAACTCTTGGGGCGAGCTCCTCAACGCACGCAAGATAGGCTGACTTAGAATAGCCACATGCCAAGTCAAGTCATGTCCAGGCAGGTAAGCCAATCGACACCTCCCACAGCACTGTGCAGAAGACGGGCAGCACGCGAGCTTTTTTCAGATTCGCTCCGTGTTGGTTCGCCTCGACAAAGAAAAACTCCGTCCTCAGACAAGCGTACTGTCAGGTACCGTTACCTCTTTCCTTCACGCTCTATTCCCAAACGGCTCTGGTTGTGGCACATGCCTCCCTCAACCCTTAGTGCGTATGAAGCTGCATGCAACGTTCACACTAAGACTAAGCACCTGTCGCTCTAACATCTTGCGACCGTATGGGCCAGCCAGCATTTATTGTGCCAAGCTGCTGTTCTACTTGCCCCGTTGATGCGAACGAGCTCCGCGTCAATGTCGCCTTGGATTGGGGGAGTCGCGGCACACAGATACAAACAATTCACGCTCGACATCCCTCTGGCGGGCTGCTCTGTTTGGCTTGCTCTCTCACGACAAATCTTAGAAGGCGTGCTGCTTGTGACTCATAACTGACAGCAGCGATTCGTCCTTCACCGTGCGGATGTCGAAGGTCATGCAAATCATGCAAGAACTAATGAAAGAATTTGTTGCTTCCCCCAGTGTACAAGCGAGAGTGCAGTGTAGAAGAACGTGAATCTCTTCGAGACTGCTGATGCCGACGGCTGACAATTCCAACGTCTCCTACCACTCAGTGTCACATGAAGTGTAGGTGCGCACATGCCCTCTGTGTGTGTGTGTGCGTCCGCGCGTGAGTTCTGCATAGAGAGCGAGCTGCTCGCGAGAATCTGGACTTGTCGCAGAGATCCAGCCTGCGCAGCAAAGTCCAAGTGTTGGATATTTGTCATGCAGGCGCATAGTTGGGCAGATCCATGAAAGTGCGGTAATTTTGCCCGATGAGAAAGCCGGGCCACCAGGGGACGTGAGCGACAGCCGCGGCCCCGCGCTTGCCCAGCATCCAGCACCAAAACCTAGCCAGAAAAGTGGCCCGAATCACATCCGCAAAGGAGCAGCGAGCCACGTGCTTGCAGACTAGCGAAGCTTGGCCCAGAGGAGCGTTCTGATCTGCAATGCTAGAGCAACTCAAGATACCTTCTGGGCTCCGAGCTCGCAGTCTGATCCGGGAAGGCGATTGATGCTGCCAAGCAACAGTGCCATCACAGCATCCCCAGAGATCTCGTAAGAACTGGAGCGGCGCTTCTCCGTCTCCTCGCCCACACTCCAAGAGAACCTGCTCCGCCAGAGTTCAGGGGCCCAGAAAATGTGCAACGCGTAAGGCTGCAACATGCGAGAAGATCAGCAAGTCGTACCTTGGGGCAAACTCATTTCAGAAGCCTGCAAGTCCCTGCCACATTCGAAATCGCTGTGCAAAGAGGACTTCTGTGCTGCTTCAACAGTATCCCCGCAAGAAGGACGGGTGGCTGCAGGTCAGCGGGCTGCAGGTGACTATTCGCGTCGTCGAACAAGGACTTGGAGACGTCGCCTGGACAGAGGACTCTCCTTCGAGTTTTGGACGTCTTCGTAATCTCTTGAAATTGCAAAGGTTCAAAGGTGCAGCGGGCAGGCAATGATGATACTCAATGTCTTCGCCGATGAGCTTGGAAACGACTTCCACAATCGGGCGCCACGTCTCCACCCATTCCTCGGGCAGGCAAGGCAACCAGAGAGGACAGCCGTCAAGCGAGCGAAGACTACATTGACTACATCTCGTCACACGTTCACAGACCTTCCATTGCAGCGCTTCAAAATGTGTCCAGGAGGTCTGGAGCACAGGAGCTACGGGCGAGTTTCAATCCCATCTGGCTGGCAAGGAGCATTCGGTGCCTCGCGCCCTGTTCACTGCGAGATCTGCACATGTCTTCATCCCCGTCAAGATTCATCCGAGAGTCGTAAACCGCAAGTCTGGCGCTGGTGCCATCTGCCAGATCTCTCGCAACCTAGCAGGCAGTTTCTATGTCGATGGCATGAAGTTTTGACAGCTTGTAGTGCCGGTGCTACTTCGAGCCGAGATACCACGGCGGCAAAAACTTCCGCGGCAGGTCCCCCGCCAAAAGCGGCTACACGCAAAGGCCCAGCCTGGGAGTCGCAACACAACACGACACCCACTGGCACTGCTGCGCCTAACGAGCAGTCTTTGCCCAAACTCCCAACTAGTAATTCGCGTCCACGCAGTCGGCAGGCGCACAATGCGGCGAGTGTGTGAGAACGATGCGGTAGAATTTCGCCAGCAATCACTGTACCACCATGGCACTACCCTCAAGCGGGTACACTGCATATGCAATCCAAAACCACAAACAATTTCTTCACCAAACCAAAACTTCAGCAGAAAGGATTATTTTGCGGACATAGGTCACCTGCCCGACTCGCTTTGCAAAGCGAGGCGGCAGAGCACGTTCGAAAGAGCACGCTCCACAACATTGGACAAGAGTCGACAAGAGCTGCCATGAACGTGCGGACCGCCAGTGTATGCACATCAAGAACGCAGCGAAGAGTCATCACTGTACCACAGGCGTCCTCATGCTCGATGTTTCACAGACGGCGAGGTTGAGTTTAAGCATCGCCGCAACTTCGATTCCGGCTTCGGTTTGTCTGCCCTGCCTTCATCCCCCCCCCCTGACGCTTGCCCCCTCGCCCTTTCGCCTACGCTGGACCTGTACCAAACTCGCCCCTGCCGTATACCATCCGCGTGAAGTGCAACATCATACAGCAGCACCAACTTCTAATAATGAGGTCGTGCAGTCTCCTTTTCAGATCCTTTTCTTACATCAAAAAAGATGGGGACGGCAGCACTGGCGAAGCCATTCTTTCAACTCAGCATTAGAGACTCTTCAATCTTGTCCACGTCGGATGGTCGCTGTGGCCCTGACCAGCTTTGCTCTCAGTGTGGCTGGGGCAAACTTTGTGATGGCATTGAATGCCATGGCCGAACGCAAGGCGAACTTCTCCTTGGCATACCTCGAAAGCTGATCTCATGCTGTTGGTCTCTACGTGCTTTGATTTGTCCGCATGTTGCCATGCCCAACATGCAACACCGATCCTGCACCTATTATGTACCGACGCCTGCACAGCGACTCATCTCTGGATTCTAGATGAAATGCAGAGCTGCAGACCCCCACAGAGCTTCGATGTCGTCAAAGTCGTCAGGTTCTTGTTGGCATCGGCGCATCTGGTCTTGGACTTCGCATGCCTCGCTGCTCGCTGCTGGGCACACGACTGACTTGGAGAAGCACAAGCTGGGCACTGTCCCACGTGCCTTCTGTGCCCGGAGCACAGCAAGAGGAATCCCAGAAGGCGTCTCAGTCTCAGTCACCGCGTCACCAGCGGCATCGTCGACCTGCGCTGTCGACCTGCCAGGCCGGAGGAAGTGAACAAAAAGCTCCCCACAATATGCATCGCCCTTCTGAGCCCTCCTGGCCTCTGGCAGAGATGAGTGACGAACCTCTCAGCGAGCTTGTTGAAAGTCGAGTCGTCACCGGGCCAGGGCCAGAATTGAATGGCCTCTGCTCAGAGGAGAGCCAGAGTGACTGCAGGTAGCAGAAGTGAATTGGCAGCATGTTCTCGCACTACAACATGGGAGTCTCGCGGAAGACTGCGTCGGATTTCTGGATCCAGTTGGCGGGGACAGTCGCGACCATTGAGGCCCACGTACCTGACGTGCATGAAGAGGTCTCCAGCTTTCGCAAGAGCTCAGCTCTCTCCGGCCTGAGCGTCGTCACTTGAAGGGGCTGCTCGCGGATTTAGAAGTCCTGAGGCACCGGGGCACTGTCGTTCGAAGGTCTTTCTTAGGAGTCTGGGCCGGGGGGGGCACTAAGTGCAAGTCTCAGCGTCGCTTGCGGTGTGTCTTTCCAGTCTCGTGTGTTTGCCAGGACTCAGCCGGGCCAACCCAAGAGAGCTGGCAGATCGCGCAATGGTGCGCCTGGTGCGCCAAAGCCATAGCCTGTTCTTCTCATGTGCGCCGTAGCCCCTTCGTGGGACGGCTGCAGTGCATGTGCCCAAACTGCTTGACAACTCCCAATGTCCGCCTCCACCCGATTGACGAAGTTGAGGAGGAGCCATGGCGGAAGAGGAGGACTTGCTGCATTCTCCCAATGCGAGGGCGCGTTCGACATGACGCTGACATGCGCTGATCATGAGTTTCAGTGAAGTACTTGCGATTACAGCGGTTCGTGGCAGTCGCTTGCGAGAAGCCTTCCTTTTTCAGAGAAAAGCTGCAGCAAGAAGGAGCTGTAGACTGTAAACGAGAGCCATCACGATACCAGCAGCTCCTGAATCATCCTTGCTAGGGTCTCCGTTTTGTGTTGCACAACCTGAGAGAGCAGTGAACTGAGCTTGCTCAAGAACATGACTGCTAGCTACAAGTACCTGCTCTTGCTGCTTCGCAAAGTCGTTGTCATCCTCGGAGAGCTCAATCTCCTCCACCGCCGCAGCTGGAGGCAAAGATATCTTCGCTTGAACCCTGGGTCTATGTCGATGAAGCTCGACCGTCACCTTCAGTTGCATGATTTTGCTGCCGGTTGTGATTGCGGTCCTCCAGTAACGACATGGCAAACTTCAATGCAGCGATCTCCGCTGCCCGCATGACTCTCAACCTCAGCTCTCGCAACCTGTGGCCGACTCGGCGCTTGCACGACAACCGCACATCCGGCCAAGGCCATGGCAGATCCATCCATGCATCGAAAAGCTCTTCATTGTCCTGCGCTGTGGAATCGCAGCGAGAGGTGTGGTGTCGGTATATTGAAACACAAGGCAGTACATGCCATGCATGGGTCCTGGATCAGGCCCCGGAAGGTGCCTTCATCCGCTCTGAGACTGCGCCAGAGTAGATTGATGTCAGCACCTGAGTATTTCAGCAACAGCTCTAGCTGTGAACCCCAGCGCCTGTTTCAACTGCATCTCAGACAATCTCAGACCATTACAGACGAGCACACACAGCAGACACTGACCCGACACCACATCTGAATTCAATGACAGCTTGCATGCGAAACAAGACATCTTCCGTTTAAATTTGTCAGGCCGAAGCATGCCCACGCGCTTTGCACCGTTGGGCTCTCACACCTACAGATCTCCGGCTCTCTGGTCCTTTCTCTTTTTCTATACCCTTCGGCTTCGGGACACGACTTCCCAAGACATGACACGCTAGTGGGGTGAGCGACGCAAAATTGACAATTCCCCCCCCCCGTTGCCCGAACACCAGACTCACGTCTGCTGTCGCTGACAGCACGGCTATGTCGACGAGAGCGACGGAACTCACTCGCACATATGCCCGCTGATCCCTGCAGAAGACGGTACCGGAGTTGTAGTGGCGGGCGGCCGCAAGAGGTCAGGACTGTGGGATAGCTGAGCTTGACCCGCCAATAACGTTTTGTCAAGCAAGGCCCAGCAACGAGTCTAAGTTGCGAGCAAATGCCGTTCTCCATCAGTGTTGCTTGGTTTTCCAGGTTCGGTCCTTGCAACTTACACGAACAGGTCCCAGACTCCGTCGGGCAGAGCATTGCCATGTATTGCCATGCTGTCGACAATTCGGCATTGCCTTGAATCAGCTCTGCTGCTGTGTCGAACAGCTGCTGCACAAGGACCTGCAGCACATCAACACGGGACTCCGATATGCACAAGAACACCATCCTGCCGCATGCTTTCGACCAAGCATCCCCTCTGCGACTGATGGAACGAAGGTCATTTCACCACTCACACCAGCTTGGCTGCGCACATATTGCTTCTCCCGCCCGTTCATGGTGGCCTGGTCTCGCAACGCATCCGTTCGTACTGCATCGTTTTACTGCCTGCTAAACCTGCTGGAAGCCTCCTGCATGCTCTCCAAGATCATGTGGATCCTTGGCCATGATGCATGTGCGTCGTCGGGCACTCGCCTTTTCGGCCGCCTAGGGCCTAGGGCCTGGCTGCTCTAGCTCCCTATGCACACGCTTGTTGCTGACCACGATAGAAGTGATTTTCTCAGCTCCATGCATCCGGGAGATCCACTGCACGATGTTGGTCGGCCTCAGCCCGGGTACGGACAAGGCGCAGTGGCGCAGTGGTGGTCTGAATGGAAGAGTTGCTTCTATCATCTGCAGTGGCTGGTGAGTGCTGCGCTGTTCGCTCTTCTTCTCCAACTCTTGCTCGTGTCGGCGACCTTCTGCCTGAGCTGCAGGACCCCTGGCTATCCAAGTGCCTATGTCTTTGTGTGTGCGCGTGTGTCGTTGTGTCTGACGTGAGCCGACTCTGCCTTCTGCTCCTCTTCGTCTTCTCCGCCTGGAAGAGTCTTTGCCGAGAATATGTCCAGCTCCTGTGAGAGTGACGACCGATCCAATCTCTGCAGCCCTCGCTCGACAAATCAGTGGCAGTCCTCCACTGTGTAATCAGCACCCAGAAACTCTTGAAGGGCTTGCAGATGGCCCTCACCTTGAAGTGCAAAGTAGCACAGGACTTTCACTGTGCAGCGGGTCGTGTCCGGAAGCAGTCTCGGTGCATGGCACAGCTGCTGAATAAGCTTGAGCCTTTCATGGCGGCATTCTGGCCGGCTTTCGATTGCTCGACTTGCATTGCATGATGAGAACAGCTACTTGTAGGGCTTGCGCATTGCTGCCATCATGTCGATGTGGTTTTCAGTGTAGGTGTCGCCTCAGATGAAGACGAACACGCGGCATCTGGGCATCCCGAAGCCGACGGGGCTCTGTGTTTCGGACGCTTGTAGAGATCCTCGAAGACGCAGAACTGAAATCCGACAGCCTTCCAGCTCTTCGCATGCCGGTGCTTGCTACCACTCCACACAGGCGCCTCCGATTTCGTATGCAACCCCAGGCCCCAGCCTTTTGCAAGTGCATCTCGTCGCTGGTATGGGATTTGTACGCCTGCCACGTGTTTCGTGAAGAGCATGCATGCGACAACATGCAAAGTGCTCGGCCTCCTGCAAGACCTCGTTGGGATCTCGCAAAATCCGGCAGCCAAGTTTGAATGCGTCCAAACGCATCAATGCCTCGTGCCACGAGTTAACGTGTTCCTATGCCGGGCTCGACAAGACACGGCAACAACACAGCTTGCACGCACGAAACTCACCCACATCCTATAATCCTGTGCTGGCGAACTTGTGTGCAGAACAAGAGTTTCGCCACGTGCAAGAAGAACTTTGGCGAAGGCGTGGTTTTGGCGACTGTTTGACCAAAGGTCCACAGAAATTTGCATCATCTTGGCGCGTAAACTGCAGGACAGCAGGTTCAAAGATCGATCACGGCTGCTGAATCCCAGAGTGCCGGGTGTCGAAATTGGATCCGGCTTTGGTTTCGCAAGTGAGTGAAGCTGGCAAGTTTCTGTAATTGCTTCTCCTGTTCTGGCCGTTAAACATGCTCGTCATCGGCGAGTTATGCAGAGAAAGCCGCCTGTCTGTGGAAAGTCATGTTGCCTTGCACCGATCGAAAGAAGCACGTACGATCATTAAACGGACGGTTGGGTGTTCACGGTAGAGACTGTCGACCCTCTACCAGTTTGGACTGTGATGCAAGGGAGGGGACCCAAAACAAGACTGCGAGACAAAGCCTATAAGCTGCCATGGAAGCGAAGGAAGACACAAACGAAGTCGCTGACTTTGACATTGACGCAGGTAAACACTTCATGCATGCCGTGCTTCATGCTTGTAGCGTGCCTGTGGATGGTAAAGGAGCACAGAAACCAGCATCAGCGGGTCCACTTCCGGCACCTGCGCCTGAATTTGGGCCGGCATCAGCTTGGAGACGCAATCGAATGCGTTGCATTCGCTGCTACGAAGATAACGACAGTCTTTTTCTTCTTTCAATATGAGGGTTCGTTTGCGATTGAAGCTTCGCTAGTCCTGCTACGAAATCAAAGGGCGTTATGGCAGCACTTTAGAGCTTTGTTGAACCAGCTGGTAGCAGCCTGGTAGCATCCTGACCGCAAGCTCTAAGATTCAAAAGATGAGGAGTCTGTGTCGCATGCCCAGTGTGTTCAGTGGATATCGCTTCGTCGTGATTGCACCTTGAGCATCCCTTGAGCGCGGGTGCCCATGAATGGGCCACAAGGGCGGCCAACACCAGCCCCAGGACTCAAGGACTCAAGGACTCAAGCCTCTGAGGACCGTCCAGACTGCACCGAGAGCAAGACAGGAAGTGGACACAAAACTTACCAGGTTGTGGAGGTTCCAACTTAGTCTCAAGAGAGAATGTTCCCTGGGACTTATCTGAGACTCTCCACACGAACCACGGCAACCACGGTCTCCGGGTACTCGGGCTCAACCCTGTGGCTCTTGTGCAGAGCTCTGCACCGCGCAGATCCGTAAGAGTTCTGCGAGCAACACCGTGAGACTCTCATTCGCCACATGAATTCCAGTACCTGTTTTGGGGTAGATTCTCCGAATCCGGCGAGTCCGCGCCTCTTCGAAGAAGTTCTTGAGCTTCCCGAGAGAGCCTGCGCCCGCAGAGGCCGAGGCCTCAGCAAACAAACAGCGGAAACACTGCCGCCTGTGGAAGTCAACCGAGACTGCGACGATCTGCGAAGCTAAGCTTGGGACTTGTTGGTAGCTGAATGGACAGAAGAAAGTCGCCTGTCGTCGTCGCACAACATGCGCATTCTTATTCCACGCATTTTCGGAGTCTCCTTCTCCGTCAGAAAAGTGAGGTTCATCTTCCCGTTCGGACTGTTCACAATGCACTGTGAACCTGGGAGCTTCTATAGATGCTGGCATGAACTGCACTGGGACTCTCATGGGCTCTCGAGTGCCGTGCTTGATGCCACGAACCTCGCCCAGAGCTCTTCGATCTCGTCGTTTCGGCTCAGCAGCTCCTGAAAGAAGAGATCCCTACACAGCCGCGAAGCGAAGCGTTCAGCCGTGGACCTGGAGAATGTTGAGCACGGCTCGGCAAGAGGACCACATTGTAAGCTCCTCAGGCAGCACTACCAGTATCGCCCTTTGCACAATACGAGCTTTCTGAGCCTGTGCTGTGGCCCCGACTTCCTTAAGCGGAAACACATGAAACAGGGGAAAGGCGCTGGGCCCCGAGCTGCAGAACCACCTTCTCCGTCCAGCCCCAAGTCGTCCTCCTTCTCGTCCTGTCTGAGACCCCGAAAGGCAGGGCTTTGCGGGAGCCCAGACATGCCAATTGCTCCCAGCCTGCTCGTCCTCCACACCTAGGCCCAGGCGAGGGCATATCATAACGTGTCGGACATGGTAATGAAGCAAGGATGTGATACGTGTAGAATTACATGACTCAGAAGGACTGTGACGAGCGAGCGAGAGCGCGCCAGAGAGAGAGAGAGAGAGTAGACAACAGACAGAGGAATAAGAGAGACATCTATAAGCTTAGCACCCTGTGGCTTACTGCCATTAGGTCGACAGGCACATGCCGAGAATGGGTGCCGTTGGCTTTTGCATACCAGGATTTGCTTCATTGCTGCAGGCACCTGCAATGTGGGAAACCTCAATTTGTGATTGCAGGAATGGCTGCGACGACAGCAAACAAGTGGTGCTAGTCGTCGTCCTCGACGTTGTAGCAGCATGCTGCCGCAGTGGTAGTGGTAGTTCTAGCGCTGGTGGTAATGGTACTGGTAGCGGCAGTTGTAGTCGTGGAAGCCGTAGTAATAGTCTGGTCTTAGTAGCAGTCGTAGTCGTAGCAGTAGTCGCCGTCGTATAGTCGTAGGCATGCCCCCTACCAACTACCCTTGCTCTAAAACATCTTAAGAACACATCCATTCTACTCGGTATTTGTGGTACTTTCGTACTATCCTACCGCTTCTTGTTGTCTCAGAATCCACTTGTCGACTTTGCATTTTGGAAGGGTTCGGGGTTCGGGCTGGGGGCTGGGGGGTGGGGGGGTAATGACGACACGCTTGCGCGCATGTCGCACGATTTACTCGGAATTTGCATATTTTTCGTAACGTCACCACCGCCGGTTCCCTCCAATATCCACTTGTGGAGTTTGCAAGCTAAGGCGTAGTTGCTGCGTGGCGTGGCGGCTAGTAGCGGTAGTGGTGGTAGTAGTAGCAGTAGTAGCAGTAGTAGTAGTAGTAGTAGTAGTAGTAGTAGTAGCTGCAGCGCTGTAGCAGCAGCAGCCGCCAGCAGTAGTAGCAAGTAGTATCAGTAGCAATCGGAAATGATACTAGCAATAGTGGGAGTCGCAGTAGTTTTGTAGTTGTCATACCAGTGGTAGAGGTGGTGGTAGTGGGAGGGGGGGGAGTCAGAGTGGTAGGAGGAGTAGTAGTCGGTGTTGCGGATACTGAGAGAGCTGGGAAGAATAACGTAAACCTTTTAGTCCTGTAAGAGTCGCCAAACTATCATAACTAATGATCACGCATAATATGATTAGCAGAAGGGGCAATAAGTAAGCACCCCCCCCCCCAGCAACAGAATATGCCACACCGAGGCTCGCTGAAAGATTGTCGCTGGGCGTCTGGCCATCCGTAGCGCTGAGGATATCCATCCGCTGAATTCCGAGGAATGCAACGGTTCGGATTGCATGACACAAGCGCCTCGGTTTTGCTCATTGTCAAAGTCATGTATGGGTTCCAGGGCTTTCAGAGGGTCATGTCAGAGCTCGGGACTCCTTCAGGTTGCCCGGTTATTGGACTGGGGATGCCCAAGGTGCAGGCATGATCCACGTCTGCACGAGGAGCAGCCTTGCCTGAAGGATCCACCGTCGGCTTATGTGTAAGTCTTGGGACTGCGCCGCAATCTTCATCAACTAAGAAGCAGAATCAGAAAGCCATCGACAATCCATGTCTAGCGCACGTATATTACTTTTTGACTGATTGGGACGTGGCCTCTGCCGGAATCAACTCGCGGACCTCTGTTGTTTAAGCTCAAACGCAGCGCGAGGAAGTCACTAATTTCCTGAAAGAACCGCTTCGATCTGTGCTTGCTGGACGTGATCGAGCAAGCGTGCAACTTCCAACCGGACTTGGGCCAGGGGCCCCTTCTTCATCCACACCTCCGTCGTCAATGCGCCGTTTTAAGATCCTGTCAGTACCGTTTGAGGGGGGAGTGAGACGTTGGACTTGCAGAGTGCGGAATTCTGTTTAGGAGCCTGGGAATGTCGTCCAGCTCGTCGTGGTCCACGGAATCTTCCTGAATGCTTTCGTAAACCTCAGGCAGCTCGAAACTGCCCTGACTTGGGTTCTGATGTCATCCAGTCTTTTCCGAGCTGCTTCGACCATAGCAGGATACTGAACATACAGCAAGTCGGCATTCTCCACTTCGAGCTTCTCCAGGAAGACATCCAGCATCACAAATGACCTGAAGCATCTATGACAGCTGTCCAACCATTGCGAATGTGCTGGGCACCAGGTCTCCTGCACTGATCTTTTGAGCATCGCGATGATGAAATCATGCTCGTGCTCCCTGGTGGCCTTCCGATTCGGGGTTCTTGCAGCTACTTTCCGACTTCAACTTCTTTACTTTGGACTGCGGCCTGGAGGAGACGCTCGTCGAGACCCTTTGACTGCTTCTCGAACTTGAAGCACCGGTCCTCTCTGCAACTTCGATGTCGCACGAAATGCAAATGAGACGAGCTCTGAAGGCAGCAACGGATGCTGCACCCAACAGTCCTCCACCAAATCAATGACCTCTTCGACTGAAGCTGTGTAAGTGAGCTCAGCAGACAGCCAAACACCTTCTCTGTGAATTTCGGCATCAGCTCGTGAATCACCCGCTTGGCCATGCTGACCTGGCGCATTCTGGAAGACATGACTTCCGGGCTGCAGAAATGTCATCCCGGCATGCGTCTGGTGCATCACGCAAGCCTTCTTCCCTCCAGCTTCCAATCCGTCTAGAGGATTCACTTGGCCAGTAGCATCGGGCTCCTTATCTGGCTGTTCTTCGAAAGCGATGCGAGTAGGCAGTCAGTGAGCTTGAGGGCATGGTTTGATCAGCTTGGATTCAGGCAGTCATTTGGCCGGCCTCCTGTAACAAGTCGTGTCCGACACGTCATCGATGAGGGTTGAGCGAAACACAACAGAGATGGCTCATGTATGCCACCGTCCTCTTCTGCATCCTCCCTGGCTTGTTGCTGTGGCTCAAGATTAACTTGTGCGAACTTGAAGCCAGAGACTAAGTCACTAAGTCGTGCCCGCAGTGCTCATGGCCAGCCACCACAGGCCGCAGAGCCTCGGCTTGCCTGTGATCTGCGGTGCCCACTGTCGCCAGATCAATGCAGATCTAGGCAGCTGCGCAGCTCGCGACGGAACCCCGCGCCTCTGAGCACCGACCTTCGCTGCCCTCAGGATGACCTCTGGAGAGAATGCCTGCAGCCAAAAGTCCAGAGGAGAGGAGGCATTTTGGGTAGGAGGGGGAACCACTACTCCATCCCGATTCCCGAAATGGTTGCGACAGCTGCAGTCCTCACTCTGCTGTGAGCGTTCCGAGTCTGCAAGTGTCATTACCAGGTCAGGGGTTAACATGTTGAAGATGTTCAGGATTAGGATACCCTGAAGAGCTATGCGGGACCTGCCTTGGGCGAAGTCAAAGCGACCATCCGAGGATTGGAGACTGCTAGCTGGAACTCGGCGGTGTCGAAAAGGCAGCGGCTGCGCCTTAGCGGCGTCATCCACGGCACCATGTGGCGCACAGAAGGTAACCTGGACCCGTGCAGGGTCACGGTATGGCATCCCAGCAGCTGCAATCTCACCTTTAGAACGGCAGTTAGGGAAGGGCAGCCAAGGCTAGCTTTCATGTTCTGCCGTGCCTTCACTCGGCCTAGATTGCTGGACATGTTCTTCAAGAAGACGACGTCCTTTCCTGTGGGGCTATTGCTTTGCAGAAGCACCTTCAACACACGCTGATCATCCCCTGTGGGGGGCGTGCCGTTGACTTCGACCTCGAAGTAGACTTGGTTGTTGACAAGTCCTGCACGTCGTCGCCACTGGTGTCTTAGATGCTGAGCACCTATCTTTCCAGATCTTTGCAATGGCCTTCACCAGCTGTCCCATGCCCCCTCCATTGATGGCCATCCTAGGTGAACTTGCAGGAAGTATACATGTGTCATCGTCTGGAAAAATGCAGCCGCATTTGCCATTCGTGGTCTCAGGATCACACGTTTCCCTTGCGTTTGTCTTTCTGCAGCGACAAGCCAGCCACGTTACCATCGCCTCGCATATGACAGCGATGTTAGCCATGTTCCAGAAATACATGCAAGGGCCCAAGGAACCTTGCCAACGAATACCGCAAAAAGCCAGAGGAGGGGACCGTGCTAGACAACACCAGCAAACTAGTACATTCAACGATCATACGGCAATAGCTAGGAACGACAGAGAGAGAGAGATAGAGAGAGAATGCGCTTGGTTTGAATTTTGGCCTACAGGCTGCTCGGAGCAACTTGCACGAAACCAAGAGCGATGGACCAACGCTGTCTCTGGCCAGAGAAGCGGAAACTTTGGGCACCGATGACCGATCCTCCATCCGCTGTGTTCAATGGGCGATCGTTTTTGATTTCAATCAGCCATTCTCGATCCGCTGATGATTCCTTCGATTGGAGCCACTTCTGGGCCTGCTGCAGGAGATTTTAGGCTCAGCCGATGAATGAAACATGTCGGCAGACGACCACGCAGCAACAATTGAGATGACTATGCAGAACAGCGGACTTCAATGCACAAGACTCGACACTAGATGGAAGCAGTCTTCGCCTGGTCGAAGTACATGGACTTCGCAGCTAAACTCCTGCCAGCAGCAACGCAACGTTCCGTCCCGGTCTGAATCGCATTTTGCTGGAGGGCCATGCAGAGGTCTCTCCTGCAAGAGATTTTCCCCAGCCGTCAGCTTGAAGCTCAAGCCTGGTCGTGGTTTGTTGGATCTCAGTTTGCCCCCCTGTGGCGTGCCAACATCGCCTTGCAGTCTCTGCACGATCTCCTTTCCGACGTGCCACATTCGCTCCTTATTGGGCGGAAGGAGGAAGAGCCCCATGGAAGCGAGAATACGCCGGCGATAAGGCCGAGACATCACTTCCCCTGAGCAAGAAGGTGGGGTGCTGGATCAGCTGTCGGCCTGAGTTGGGGGAAACCACAACAGGAACCCTGCAAAAGCAACCAGAATCAGAGATGCAGGCGCCAGAGATTGACGTCCACATGGAGCGACTTCGCCAGCCTGTGGAGATCCAAGAAGGGAGCTTTGGGACTACGAGACGCGGCCCAGGGTGCAGATGGGGAGCGCCATGTCTGGCATCTCCACCAGCTCATACAGAAAGTCCTGGCAAGCTGAGTGTCAGAGTACAGGGGTGCCGGAGTCGCTGGAGCTTTGCTTGGGGAGGAAAGATCCCTGTGTTCACGGTGCATCCGTCCTGGAGACGCTCCTGCTGCTTGATGCTGGTGTCCGACTGCGGATTGCGTTTGATGTCAGGCAGCCTGCCGCCAAAGTCCTGCCGGAGCCACCATGCCAAGAGACGGAAAGACAGAGACCTGCACATCAAACTGTTTTTTTTGATGCGAAGATGCAGCCTCCAGCGGCTTCAGGGTCTGGAAAGCTGGAGTGTACATCTCATCTTCTTGACCAACGAAGCCTCGATGCCTCAAAAACGTGAAGGCTGCACGAATGTGACGCGTCAGAAGATTAACGTCTGTCTACTCCTGAAGACTGAGTATCGTGCAAGCCCACGACACGTGACCGGTTCCGAGGGTTGCCTCCACATGCGGCACCGCTCGGGGTCAGGATATCTTTGACTGAATACCCGAGGTCAGGGAACTTGTGAGCAGTGGACATTGAACTGGCACATGTCGAGTTTGGAAACACCCACGGTCTACCGCCTTCTTCATCGGACTCCTGCAAGGCAAACGTCATAAGCAGTGCTTCACGGAACATCTTCACTCCCGATTGGTTTCTGGAGAAGCGGTGCCCAACGTCCCCTCAACTAGCGGAGCTGCGAGATTGAGCATACATTCGCCGCTCCAAGCTAAATCCAAGCCATTTCGCTGCGCTTGGCGCTCAGCAGCACATGCACCCAAGTTCCGTCCTCGTCCAATCCAGCTCCAGCCCCGTGCTGCTCTCCAATGTCGGGATCGCCCCGAGTCTGTTCAACTATCTGGAAGTCCTGAAGGCTTTTGGGTACATTTTTGCTGCAACATACTGACAGCAACTGGCAACACCGGTAAACGAAGGCAAATGACATCTCGATTCTCGATCCTGCTCCATGCCCACTCCGAGCCGCTGCAGGCAATGCTTTGCAGCTTCTACTTCGCTCCTGACACGTTGTCTGCTCCGTGCGCTGTCTGAGTACAGACTTGGGCTGAGGCTCAAACGCATTGCACAGGCCCAAAGAAAGGATCATCCGAATAATATGCATCAGCTCCTTGATTGCATCTTCGAGTCCACGCAAACACGTCTTCTGCAACTTTTCTAGAACGAAAGGCTAAAGGCTCCTGGTCAACGCCCCAATCTTCAGCAGCCCAATCCTGTTGCTTGAACAGTACCTGCATTGGAAAATTATACTCAAGAGGAAAGCACTGCAGGATGTAGTAATATAGCGTCGGCAATGTCAAGGATACTGCACTCGTGCCTTAAACAGCTCGCCGATGATGTCTGTCCTCGGCAACAACTTACGATTCTTTCGTGTGATCAGGGTGGCTCAGCTCAGAATCCAGCATGTTCGCTCTATCATCATCGCCTTCTCCCTCTGCGTCGCCATGTGCCTGCTGATGCTGAAGTCGCAGAATCAGACTGCAGAAGACTTGAACTGCCATACCGGACTGTCATTCCAACCCTGTGACTGCAGGCAGCTACCTCAGCTAGTTGGGTATCAGCCCCACACCACAGCAACGAAATCTCACCACCACATGGAATCCTTGTGTTTCGTTTGCAGCGGGCTACAAGGACTGCAAGCAAGCACGCAGGCCTGATGATGTGTCGACATGCATGATGGCGATTCCGACCAGAAGGTGCCGGCTACTATCAGCAAGCCAGAAATTCCCATCTGCATATTGAATATTGAAATTGCATATGAAGTACCGGAAACTCAGACATCCTTGCCCAGGTTGGCATTGCGGAGAAATGCCATCAACGGCATCGGCATTGATGCAGGCGATTAAGGCTAAGGATCACTTGGAACGCCTCTCGGGGTTCACACCCGCTCTCGCCCAGAAGGTTCCAAGTTGCACGACGGAACTTTACGACGAAGCCTCAGTGATTTTGATCGCCGCTGGAGACTGACGGAACGCAGCATGTCGGGTTTTCGGATGTTGGTGATGCCGGAAAGAACACGAATGTTGCGAGGAACTTTGCTTGCCCGGTGCTAAGCACTACTGGCGACGGAAAGACTCTCTTGAGGCTTAGAACTGTTCAAGTCACGCTGCTTCTACTTGGCAAGGAGAAGCACGTGCCAGTCGATTTAGTGCAGTGCTTGGCGATGCCGGCCTTCCCGCTGCGTGAACCCAACAGCTTTCGACATGCCGTGCATTGATGCCCGACAATCCTGTGCGTTGTGTTCATAGTCCCACACGAACATGTCAAACGGATTCTGCCTTACCACGGAAAAGGCATAACATGAAACAGAGCGCGAACGTCCTGTCGCACGGGGTTAAGTTAAGAACCGTGTGACTTTTCGCAAGGCTCTCCCTGTCTTGGTCTTTCTCATGTAAGCCTCGCAAGAGAAGCGCTGCATTCCTGGCAAAGGCCTGAGCACCGGCTGCATCGCCCTCCTTCTCGGCAAGCTCGAACGCATGCCGACGCACCAAGTCCTGCCAGACGTTGATTCAATTCCAAGCATCCCCCGAACTCCACAGGTCAGGGCGGTCCGCAAAGATCGGCTCAGAGATAGTGGGTGGCTGATCTTCCTGTCCTGCAGTGTCGCAGCAACCGCGGCACGTCGTGAGGCCTAGTTCCCTGACGAAATTGAAAGGCACCACGGAATGCCGAGGACAGGTCCTCCGCGCACGGAGCTGGAGAACCAGTCCTTAGCGACTCGGGTCTGGCAGGTATGCCGGATGCCATGCATGTTCGTGCAACTCTTGGACACGACGGGGAACCGAGGCCCCATCCTTGCCCCAGGTCCTTTGAATGTTGTAGGCATGCAGCACCTCGTCACAAGGAGCGCACGCACTTTCACGGGATGCTCTGCTGAATGCTCCCCTTTCCCATGCCTGCGTAAAGAGCAGGAAGATGTGATCCCGCACGAAAAAAGGCGACCTGAGCAGAGGCAGGGTCGCAGACGAAAGACACGGTGACTGCACCAAGCCCCGATCAGCTCGTAGGTGACACGCTCATCGATTGCCTTCAAAGCGCGAGTTCTCTTCCAACAGCATCCCTTCATCATGCTGTGCTATTGCATGGTGTCTATACCGGTGCCGAAATCGCTTCAAGCATTCCACCTCACAGCTAAGTTGATACCAGAACGTCTTCCTGTCTTTACACAGCTGCACCTCCACCACTGGCGATATTCGGTTGCCAAAGAGATGAAGATCTGGGAATCTCTTGAAGTACTCCGTGAACCTCTGCAAGAGCACTGGACGCTGATTGAGCAGGTCAAGTTTGGAGGCAGCGGCAGCTTAAACTCAGCTGCTGGCCATCTGATCAGCAACAACACCTGGGTGTCGAAGCAGCAAAGTGTCACGAGTCGCGCAGGCACGATGTTGTGAACAAGATCGAGGCAAACTCTGCGCACATCTAGTTGCAGGCCAGCACACTGTGTCCGTGGGCTTGACAGCGTTGCTGCGCAGCCGTCGCTGCTTGGCCGTGAAGCGGTTGTGGAGCACATCCTGCACTGCGATGGAATAAGATGGAATACTCGGATGTGCCACAAGCACCCTTGCCTCGACCTCGTGGGGTTTCAGAAGGATGCACATCATGCGGATGAAGCCGTCCTGTCTGCCAGCCAGGCCACTACGAAGCACCCGGCAGGTCATTTCAGTACTGCGGCAGTCCTGAACAATCAGAGGGATGTTGATCATGTTGTCCTGCATGTGCAACCAGAAGATCACGTGGCGGAAATACCTGCACACCAGCATTCCGCGTGTCCCGCAAACTGTGTGTGATGTTGCTGCTCATGAACCAAAGCTTTGCCTCTGATTGCTGGATCCTCCCCTTTCTTGTTTTCCATCGGTTTTGAAGTGGCCGAGGCATCCACTTTCTTTTGGCCGTGCAGATGTGCAGAAGGAGCGCACATCCTATGTTTTTCAAGCCAGTATTATGTCTGACAACACCGTATCATCGAACACTAGAGGCAGGTGTCGAGTCGATGCCATATACGACAAGTAGTCAGTGGCTCATGCTAGTCGCACCCGGGGTTTTTGCTTGTTGTGATTCCAATGATCAGACTATCGCATCGGAGGACCAGTATGGTGCTGCAAGTGCTTGGCCATGGCTTTGGTGCTGCAACACGCGCCGGAAAGAGTGTAAGACTCCGTGAAGGGCACTTCTGTCTGGCAACAGTGCCATCGTCATCCTGCTGATTGGCATCGTCCGCCTCCACGGCTCCTTCCTCGGCCTTATCGCAGGCTGGGGCATAGAAGGACATATCTCACCTTGCACATGTTATCGGCAGGCTTTCGGCCTCCTCCATATCATCCTTACGAAGCTGGGACTCCGTGACGCTCTTGCTGAACCTGAAGAGCTCTGTAAACACGTCTGACGCATTCAGCGGCTTTCAGCAGGGACTGAGAATCTTTCTGCTTGACAACTGTCTTGTTGAAGCCGAAGGAAGAGCAACGGATGACAAGCTCAATCGTCGCCTTGCATCTTGCGGAGGGAAGACATCCTACGATATGATAAATAAGTCTCTGCCGAGGCTTCGGCAAGCTGGAAACACGTAGGAAAGAAATTTGCGAGCACGAGCCTCACAGGAGACTGCTGGCAGGAACTGGTTTGTGTCCACGGGCACTACCGCCACAGCGGAGTCATAACCACTGCTGCCACGCCATGCACGCACCTTTTCAGACCCTACCGGGCAGTTGACGAACGGTATATCGGCTCTCGGCTGTGCTTGGTAGTTTCGAAGCAAGGCTCCGCAATCAAAAGCGTTTATCACAAAGAGCTGGCTTCTCGTCAGTGTGTCGGCGTCAAGGCGTACCCATCCTTTCAGGAAGGGCCTTTCTACTTGATGCCAGGCTCACTCGCTGTGAGACAAGCGACTTTGTATCTGCTGGCCCTCACCAATTTGGATGATGAGCGGGCAAATAACCGATTCCCCTCCTTTCAGGCTCCTCATCAGAATCTGCCTCAGCTGCCACAATCTGCTACTGCTACTGCCAGCTGAGGCACTTGCCAAGTTGCATCTCGCTTCTCCCACCATGGCTTTGGCTCCGGAGGCGGTCCGAGGCCCATTTCCTGCACCGCGATGGCGGAACCCCTCCGCAACTCGCATCAGTCCCGGCCTGGGCTTCTTTCATCGGGCAGATGAAAGGACCTGGAATGACCTGGTCACCATGCGCTGCCATCAATTTGAGAAGCGAAGAGCGACGAGGACGACGTCGCGACTGCGATGACAACCCTCATGACTCACGTTGATTCTGAGGAGCACGTGCATTGTCTGAGTGCGAGCAGGCAGCATAGTCTTTCTGAGCACTTCCATCCTCCCCGTAGATACCTCCTTCCGCAGCGACCTTCTTCTCAAAATCGGATGAACATGTTGCTTCTGAGGGCAGTAGCACAGTACCAGCAAGTCCAGAACACTACCACGTTGCAAGGCACCCTTCGCCCTAAGACTGCCTGCCACGCTGCTAAACACCAACATAGGAACTCTCCCGGCCACCGTCGGTGGGGACTTTCGCAGGCTTTGGTGTCGGCCAGGCGGCTGCTTTTTCTGTTAAACTTCTCCATTCTTTCTTCTGTTCTTGTCTTTTCTCCTCGCAATGATCATTAACCAGCACGCACAAGCGACACTTCTGGACAGAGATGTCAAGATGACATGCCTTGTGCTGTTGCACGAGTTCTTCTCGCTTCTTTTCCTCTTCCGGCGATTTCTCCTCCACACACAACTCGCACCAAGCCACAGCCATGTCTGGCATATGGCTGTCAGCTGAGAACTCTCACTCTACTCTGGAGCCCCATTGCTCCTTGGGCCCTTTCTTGGCCTCTTCCAAGCTGTGTTGCAGCTTCTGTCGGATCTGCGGCCTTGAACAATGGAGGGCGAGGCTGATCGACCAAGCAAAGCAGCTGGATACAGCGACTTTGAGTCAGCCGAGTCGGGTGCAGCGCGTACAGCTTCAGGCCTTCCTCGCAAGCCTGAATGGCTGCCGCCAAGTTCACGCCTTCCATCTGGCGGCAACATATGGCCTCAGATTGCTAGTGATGGCCAAACACATTACTGTAGTGCTCTTGGAATGGTGGCAGGGGCCAAGGTTCATTTCATGATGTCTTGGGTCGGGACTTCGTTGCTCCACAGAACAGCAACATGGTGACCACTGACGTCTGCCTGCTGCACTCATCATAAACTTGCCGTTGCACAACACGGCATTCGGGTAGCCCGGTTTTGCCTTTTTCCAGATTTCACGGGCATGCCTCCAAGCCTGGCGCATGAAAACGATCGGCGTGTGGAAAGAACTTGGAGCTCAAGCCTTCAGCGCATCATCGTAGCGCTTCTCCTTGAGGGCCTTGTTGCCGGTCTGCTTCAGTTTCACGGCCTCCTCTGCCTGCAGGCTTTCGGCACGACGCACTTATCGGCCCGATCATTGGGACAGGCAAACTCAGGCTGCCTGCTCGAGGAGCAAATGGATAGATTTCGCTGTTTCATCGAACTTGCCTGTCGCTGGTGTGCACAGATACTAGTAAGTGCTTGCGGGAAGAAGCTTCTGACAAAGCAGACCCAACCCTCAAATTCGATGCCAGGAAACGACCTATCTGCTCGTGCGTCCGCCAGGGAGACCTGACGAAAAACGTCCACTGAAGGCCAATATGTAGGATGTAGGTTTCTTAATGCACAGTCACCAATGCTGGAATGGAGTTGTATACACTCACCGAGATTCCTGCCCCTCAACCCTGCAAATCCCTGCGACATAGTATATTCATCAGCAAGTGCCTCGCAATCTCTCGGCGAAACGACTCCAGTGGCGTCATGCCTGCAAGGGGTCTCTCCCTAGTTGCCTCCAGTTTGCGGCTGACCCAACCTTCGGACCGGTGCGTGCCCTTGGACATGCCCTCGGTTTGGGTGGGGTCCACACCGTTGTGGAGCATCATTGCCTGTCACTGAGCACTACCTCTCTCTTGCTGCCGACATCTTGGCACAGCGCTCGCTGGGTACCGTGCAATTACCTTTCTTGGCTCCTCGCCAGTGGGAGGCATGCCTCAAGCACAGGACCGGCATGTGGTGTCACAAAGATGGTCTGCGGTCACAGCCACTGCTGAGAGAAACACGCAGATCCGAATTGTGAGAGCTTGCGATCCAGGCTGTAGCAACCTGAACTTCAACGACGGAGCTTCTGGCAGCCACAGAGGATAAAGTACTGTTTGGTCCAGTGGCGTGTAGGGCTGTTGCACCATCGTGGTGCTTCCACTGCACCTGAGCTCAGGTGTGCGGGGGAGCCGACGGAGTCTAATTAAGAGTTGTCCGAAGGACTTTACCGACATTTATGGCCTGACCTGCTTATGTCCATGCTTCAGGGATGGTGCCAGCCCCAACTGCACCGTCTTCAGCGCCGGCCAAAGGCACGTCGGCGTTGCGCTTCAGCAGCTCCAGGCACACCGGCGCATTTCCGGCCTTGCCAGAGCAGCAGAAGCAGCTACGTGTGGCGGCAAGCTTGCAGCACTTGGTGTGGTCGGAGCTCTTCTCGACTCAAGCCGTCTCAGCCGGGATGCCGCAATCGCAGTGTTCAGTGGAGGCGTCTCCATCTTCGGCTCCTTTGCCTGAGACGGGGATGCACGGCGCACAAAGCTGGGCTGGAGTGGAACGGCGGAACGGGCTCGGCCTGGCCTCCAGATCCGCCTTGAACTCCAGGAGAACTTTCACGACCTCTACGGATCCGTGCCAGCAGGCGCTGTGGATCGCGGGCCCTGCGCGGAATCGACTACAACGGCATCAAACCTTCAAGAGCCGCAGAAATACAGCTGCCGTCCTTGGGTCATCGGATCTTCCTGAAGAGCACATTCATTTCTGTGACTGGTCTCCCATGCAGGTAACCCACCAAGTGCCGGCTGGCAGCTGCATGGGGATTTCCTTTGTGTGCGAGAAGAAATGCCAGAACGTCTGGCTGGGACTTGATTCCTCTGGCCCTGCACCAGACTCAGAAGCTGCGATCACTTCCACTCAATCTTGAGCTCTCAATGGCCCACAGCTGGGATCCTGGGCATGAGTCCTCTGAGTTGCGTGGGTGCCCGATACTGTTCGCCATTAATTTAAGAGTAATTTACAGAGCTGCCACTGCTATGCATACAGCACGACTTGGGCAAGGGGTGCCTCAAGCCGAAGCATCCCACCACCAAGCCTTCGTTGCAGATTGTATGAGTAAGGAGGGTTCTGCGAACATGCCATTGACAGAATGCAGGACGAGGAGCCATCGGGGATGCTGCTTCCATACTGCACGAAGTGCTTGGCTTCGTCCATCGCATCCTGCAGGCGCTTGCAGTGTCTTATAGCTTCTGAAACCTGAGTTGGCAGTTCCCTGGCACTCTGTCAGCCTATACGCTGCTAGCATTGCAGATTGTGGCTTCCACTCCTCTCCCTTCTGTAGCTTGGCCACAAGAGCATTGGCGGCAAGCTGTGCCTTCTGCACCTACGCGATGCATCTATAAGACGACCGCATCCGCGTGCGCGTTCAGTCTACGCACTCTGTGACAGTGTGCTCCCGGCCTCTGTCATCGAGGCAAATCGCTGGACAGGTGGAAGGCCACTGGAGTGATGCTCTTGAAGGTCGGACCCTGTGACACTGTCCCGAGAGGTTGCTCATGTCCCGCTTGCTATGTTGACGTCTCCATAAAGAGCTCCATCTGCCATGCATTTCTATGCCGAGGACGGATGCTCTCCACCATGCATGGGCCCCTGCTTGAAATCTCGGATCTTCTCACGTGCTGGAGCCAAGACCAGGGTGTGGTTCTCAGTCTCAGGGCCTTCTTGGAACGTTGAAGGAAGAGCCGCTGGCTAGCGTTCATTGGTAGTTTTACAGGTCTGCCTTCGCAACGCGCTTTGGGGTTCGGGCTTCCTCGTGCCGAAGGTGGCTGCAGCCTCTTGTTCTGCTTCGCCTGCACAACAGAGCGTCTGGGCTCTGTCGGGACATGTGTACACCAGCAAGAGTGCCTTCGTCCTCTGAAACGGCGCTGTCAACTCAGTTGGAAAGCTGAAATTCAGAAATCTAAAGAGCCACGTAGATTCATGCACTGCCAATTGGCTTTGAGCACCCGGCTGTCTGCAAAACTGTCATCAACACCGGTGCCCATGGTGCCGGCAGCAGCAGCGCCAAATGTGCCTGTTCGACCCAACACATTCTGCCTTCAGAGAGCCACCGGGCAGTGCTTCTTTCTCTGAGCATTATGTGGCACTTGCGTTCGTGCAGACTGTCTCTTGCAAGCCTGAGTAAAATTTGCGCACGGCGCAAGTTGGAAAATATGCACTTGTGAGACTAGGCTATTCGGATCGTTTCCGCTGTCTGTGCACGAGGGGTCTTGTCAGGTATACTCGGCCAAACAATTTGACATAATGCTGACAGCGTCAACGAAACGCACTACTACCTCTTAATCAATGCTGACCCGCAGAATGCTGCAGGCAACTGCAAAAGACTCTCCAAAACCGCAAGTGGCACTCACTTGGTGCGTTTGTAGACTTTCTTCAAGAAGATCTCAATGATCTCCCAAGGCAGACCTACTTCTTCCACCTGTGTCTGAAAGGCCATGATGTCTTTGAAAGACTGTGCCTCGTAGTTCTTGTACTTCTCTTCCAGGCCGATATCTCTGTAGATGGCCTTGATTTTGTTCTCCTCCTCTGTTTGAACCTTACACTTCCCGTAGTGCTCATCCAGGTAGGCCTTCTGCTCGGATGAGCAGAGCTCGTGGTATGCCTGCACAAAAAGCCAGCCACACTTCTTGTCCTGGATGTCGGTGCCAATCTTGCCGAGGGTCTCAGGGGGGGCAAAGGCATCTAAGTAGTCATCCTGTGCCTGGAAGTAGACGCCCATCAGCAGCAAGGGCTCCCTGGCTGCATCGTAGGCTGCCTGATTCTTGATGCCAGCTACTGTCATGCCGAGGGCCACCGGCAAGTAGAAGGAGTAGAACGCAGTCTTGTATTTAACTATCAGCTCCCAACGCTTGTAGGTGAAGTCCGCAAGCCCTAGGTTTTTGCACTGAAGGTCGAGAAGCTGGCCGCACTCAGTCTGGAAGGTTGTCTCCATAAAGAGGTCCACCAAATCGATGTAGTACGGATCCATCCAGAAGTGTCGCTTCAACACTCTGTAGACCAGCATCTCCAGAAGGAAAGCATCATTGATAGCAATCTCGTCGACACCATCCTTTTTGTACCAGCAGACCTGCCCGCGGCGAGTCTCAGAGCTGTCCATGAAGTCATCTGCGACCAGGAGCCATGCCTGCAGCCATTCAATGCACCAGCCGAGGACTGCGAGCTTTTTCAGATCGTCGTCTGTGACTTCTCTGCCCTGGGACTTCATGATCACCTTGCCGCTCTCCACAACCATCAAGCCTCTGTTCATCTTGCCGCCCTTGACATTGTACTCCAGCATATCGACTATCCATTTTTGCTCCATCTGTGGCAGCTCGTGCGTCGAAGGTAGAGACTCCGTGCACTCACGAATCAGACATTCACAGATCGACACGAAGGACTTCACTGGGTCTTTCTCGTTGTACTTTGGGTAAGAATCTCTGATGTTGGACTCTGGTAAAGGGAGCTTCGAATCAGTGGCTGGGTATCGATGCAGCTCCGACTGCTTCTGGACCTGATTGTCCGGGATAAAGCTCAGCGCAATCAATGTCGCAATGCTGGTCATCAGCCCAAACAACACATTCGTCGGAAGCGTTGCCAGCCAGGTCCAACTTCCGGCCAGGACTGCCACACAGCAAGCAGTACTTGCTAGTCGTATCGCAGAAGCTATCGCCATGTGTTGAGGCGGCTACTATCCACGATGGGCGTGGCTGGTGATCTAGGACGACCCTCTTCTTTTTTGAGCTGAAAGACAGCTTCGGATTCCCCGATGACTGGAGAACCGACTCAGCTCGCAAAACCGTAGCAAAGACGCACACAGCCGTAGAGGATGCCGCCTGGCTTGCCGCTCTTTTGGGACTGCTCCGAGCCCTCGCGGCCGACGCAGCATGGGTCTTTCCGATTTCACGTCATGCAGAATACCAAAACTGAAGCAACAGCCCTGTCGTCGTCTGCAAGATGCAGCGCGGCAGCCAAACATGAAGTTGCGTTGATCACACGTTGAGAAGACTTGACAGCGGCCTGCAGTGAATCTTCTCGTGACGCGCTGAGGCCCGAAGCGGCGGGACCTGCTAGGAGTAGGTGCCGACAGGACAAGCGCAACAGCAGTGCAAGCCTGAACCCATGAGTTCGGTGGGACAGGAAAGGGCTGGGTACCATGCTGCTCTCTTCTTCCTTCGCTTCCTTCTTCTTGCCTCGAGTTGACGATTCTTTGAAGGCTAGGGCCCGGCTGGAACTTTCCCCAGAGTAGAGACTTGGACCCGGCTTTTGCCGACCTGAGAGAGGCCAGAGAGGCAGAGGCAGAGGCAGGGTGCTTTTGAGGCGCTTCTGCACTTCCTGCCAAGACACCGATCCTCTCCGTGGTCTCATTGGCTCGGCCTCTGCTCTCCTCCTACAGGGTAGCAGCTTCAAGCAGCCAAGAAGAGACATGAGACGCGGCTTTCGTGAAGCCTTTTCTTGCTTCTTGAGAAACTCAATGTGCTCTGCCATGTGCTGGTTATCCGCAAGCATGAACTCGACGGAATCACGGAAGGCCTAGATGGATGTAGCGAGCAAGCTTGTGCATGGATCTGAGAGGTAACTTCTGACGGAGTGCCTCGAAGGCCATCGGGACGTACGGGTTCTCGATGCGTTTCTCAGTGTTGTTGTCCATGAAGAGGCGCCTGCATGGGGTGCAGTGCCCCAAAGCACGACAAAGACACGAGAATTTCTTCCCCTCGCTGGGCTCCCTGCATGATGATGTTCCCATTGTCGCGGGTCTCCACATTCTCCGCCTCATTTTTTGACTCATGGTGTGGCAGTGTCCCAAGCTTCAGGACACGGACCAGCAGTGTCTCTGGGTCTGCTGCAAAAGTTGTCACAATGCTCTTCAAGACCAGCAATGCATTTAGGGAAGACTGCTGATTCTTGGAGAAGTTCTCGTCCACAGCCTTTGTCTGTGGCTCCAGGTTGCTGTACACACGTTAAGCTTCAATGCAGCGTTCCTGGATCAGCTTTTCCACGAACTGCATGTTGATTCGCATGTCGCTGTTGGCGAAGACAGACCTGTTGTAGCGGTTAGAGAGCTCATGTCACGCGGGGCAGCCTGGTACGTGCACTTTTGACATGGCATGAACAAGCTTTCAGTCCAACGTGCGTAGACTCAGCACACTGGCACATGATGGTGCGTTTCGTGAAGTTTGAGCTCCACACACAAGCATCTGCGAAACCGGGACTTGCTCCGCCAGTGCAATGCAGGACACCAAGAACTCGAACACCTCAATCCATCTCATGCAGGATACATCGGCACAGTATACGTGGATCTCGTAGTGGCATCCAGAGGACACAGGGACTTCCAGACTGTGGTGCTGGCTTCTTTCTTGACGAAAAGGCCACGGTAGTGCGGCTCGCACTCGCAGAAGGACTTCAAGAACTCGACCTAGTGGCGACGGTATCACTCCCTGACACAAGACCAGATCGTGCAGGGCCCATTAGGCGCGAGCAGTCGCGTGGAACGCTGTGTAGGCAGCTGAATCCTGAGCAACGCAAGGCACAGCGCTGCCGATTCTATTAGCAAGCTGCTGTTGCTCTAATCATTGAAACCCCCTTGATGCAGCGCCCGCCTCCTCAGCATTTGAGTCGTAGAGTAGGCTGTTTCGAAGCCGGTCCGAGGCTTTCAGAAGCTGTAGAACCCGAAGGGCCACCAGCTCAACCTTCAAACTTCCGAACTGCCGTGTCTTGGTCTTGATGCTTTACGACTCTACCTTTATTTTGTGAAGGTTGCATGCAAGGGGGCACCTTTTTGTAGTGAATCAAATGCCCGTCGCCCTGCTCCGCCACAGCCTTGAGAAGCGTGGGAACAGACTCTCCGCAAGTTGAGTCTTCTAAGCTGGCGGGTGTGGTTCGAGGTCTGAGGGCTGCTGCTCCAAAGTGTCGGAAAAGCTTTATGAGCTGGTTCTTGGGACCTGAGTTTCGCCGCAGTCAATGCTGTCCCTCGTCCTCGTGCTGCGATGCCTGCCTAGCAGTGGCAGATGAGGTGTCAGCTTCAGCCTGAAGAGGCTCGGATCTCGGATGCTCTTGGATGCTGTTTTGAGTCAGACTGGCGGAGGCTCGGCCTGATGGTGATCGCTCGGTCATACTCTGGCGAGAAATTTTGAGGATCCTCTGCATTGAAGGAGATGAAAAGCCTGAGCCAACTGCCCCTCAAAGAGCAACGAGCTTCCAAGATTCAGAACATGAGCTCCTAGCTTGAAGGCGCCATGGCAGAACTTTGCATCAAGTTCGGTGATGACCTCTCCGGGAATTCCGTAAATGCCTCATGCACCTCTCCTGACCACGACCCATTGTGAACCTTTGTCAACAGTTGCCTGAATACGGGAACTATGGGGAGTCGCAGTGCTCCCTAAAGAGCATAATAAGGACACAGGTCACTCATCAAGAAGGAACTGCAAGAGACATTACCGCCAGGGCTGGTATATAAGGTCTTGTGTCTTGGGGTGAGGGATTCTGATCTGAGATGTCCGGCGTTTGCTGGCAGAATACTTCAAATTGACTCCGAATCTTTGCCCAAGCTGCTCTCGAACTTCAAAAGAGAACGCAGCTTTACCAAGCTGCTCTCGAACTTCAAAAGGCTCTCTTGACCGCAGCTTTAATAATGCTGTGCTGAGCGAATCTAGTTAATTACTGGGAACGCCCACAGTGGGAACACGCCCAACACGGCCCAAAACGATCTGTGCTTTGCACTTCGTGCCTCCTAACTCAGACCACCGTGTAGAGGTCCTTCGTGCCCAACTCAAGCAACGTTGAGAATGCCTTCGAGAAGTCCTTGAAGAAAACTTTCTGGTCGTCGGCGTAGAGGTCAACATACTTGCTGAAGCTGGGATCCTTCAAGAGCGCGATGTCCGTAGGGAGCATCATGAACTGCTGCGTATCAGCATTGCGGTACTGAGGGTTCTTGCAAGTCTCCCCTTTGATGCAGCCCTCCTCCCATTGGGAATTCTTGAGGAGCTTGAAGTACAAATTGTTGAACGTGGTAGGCGTCGGGGTCCATGGGCCCACAAAGCCCGAGGCGTCGGCGTGGCAACGGCCAAGGGCATGAGCGCCGCTGAGGGCGACGATCTCCTGGTCATTGAAACCCATGCGGTAGAAGACATCCCTGAGGTGGTCAACGTCCTTCTTCGCGGAGCCGTTGGTCGCGTTGGGCAGGCGGCCGTCGGGGGTCACATCACTGGGGCTCATGGAATCAACACGCCCAGCACGCCACGGCACGTCCGGGCCACCCAGCGCCTTGATGCTCGCCACGCCGGCGAGGGTGTAGAGGTCAGCGTAGCTGATGCTGGGGTTGGACTGCTTCACCGGCTCCAGCCACGCGACTGCCTTGTCGAGTCCCGCGTTGCCACCGTGTGCAAGCTCCTCCTTGAAGCGGATAGTTCCGGGGCCAGAACCTCCAGTCTTCGAGACCTTATCGTAGCTGCCGCATGAATGCCAGGCCAGCCGGACCAGTGTCGGTCCCTTGTTCGGGTCAGCCTTGATAATCTGCTCGATGTCTGCCTGGACCTTTTCTGCGGTTTGCTTTGTGAGCTTCTCCGCGGCGTTCGCTGGCTTCGGCCGAGCCACCGCGGCCGCAACGGCAAGGCCGCCGAGTACACCTCCACGCCGGCCGATTGCCGCGAGCGGTTGGATCCGAGCACACCTGTGAGTGCCTTTCGCTGTGCGACTCACAGCGGCAGCTCCCAGAGCCGCCAGAGCGGCTGCCGCTTCGGTCCCCGAAGAACCCGGACCCAGCGGGGCGCGGGCCCCACTGCGACTGTTGGCTCTGGCTGGCACCGACAGCGGCGATTCGGAGCCGGCGATAGGGACGAAAGAGACGAAGGCCATCGGTGCGGGGGATCCGTTCTGGTGGGCGGCTTGAACTCGGACGTTCTCGTCGTCTGCAAATTCAACTCGCTTGCACCTACGATGGTAGCTCACCTCGTGTGGGAGTAGAGGCAAACAACTTGGGAACTTGCGCTCCGACAACAAAGGGATAGAGGACAGCTGTACTAGATGATGTGTTTACCGGTACACACACACACACATCATCTATGTCATCTTTCTGTCTGTCGGTCGACCTGTATGCGTGTAGGTCTGTATGTCGTCAATGTGTGTAAGCATCTATACGCAGGCACGCACGCATGCATGCTGGCAGGCAGGGATATATGTTTGATTTTTCAGAGACACCTGATTAGGGGTATCTCTCCATGACACATCAAAGAGCATAGTCCATGATAGCCGTACCTTTTTAAAGCAATGCATCGAGTCATACCCCACAGCATGAATGCAAACCAACATCATCTTGTATGTAAGAATATTTGGAACGTGCAAGAAAGCGTGGACTTCATCTCACATGACTTATACTGCATGCCCTTCGCTGCGGAGGCTTGAGTCTAGCCTGCTGCGTCTCTTCGTCGTTGTTTTCGTCACGAGGTGCTTCCTTCCAGTCCTCAGCTCCGGCGCTTGTTCATATCTCTATAGGTACAGTAGCAGCAGCAATACCAGACTGGGCCCATCCAGGTGCTTCTTCTGTACTGTCTAGGAGATCTGAGGCATGAACTGATGCCACCTTCCGGTAGTGCGGACCCGTCTTGTCCGTGTAGAACGACATCCAGGCCTGCTGCAACAGTGTTTCCCCACACGAAACGACTACAAACCTCTTCCAGGCTCACTGCTTCATGAACGTTAACAGAAGCTACAGGGTCGTCACAGATGTCAAACTTGACGTGATCTGCCTTCTGCTGTGCGAGGTGATGGCTCCGCCTGATGAGCGCAGTCGTACTATCAGCGGGAAGTGTACGTTGGCACCAGCACTGAGATGCAGTCCAGATCTGGGCAGAGTCAATGAACATCCCAGTCAGAGTGACCTTATGCTTTAAGATTCATTTCCACAAGCATGGCGCGAATTCACTGGGACATCTGCGTTGATGCACCATATGCTGACGCGGCCTTGGCTGCCATGAATGTCTTACCAATCTTCTACCGAAGCCAGTAAACACTCCGACGACGGATCACGCTTGCATTCTTGGGCTGTGGCGAGAGTCAACCTGAAAGTGCCTTGAGAAGGCTTTGATTTTCTCGAGCTTGGCGAGTTGCTCGTCCTGCAAGCTGTAGTTTGCATGCTTGGTCACCATCTAGACAGATGGCCTTCAACTGCACAGCGAAGGCCGAGTTCCAACCTCCGTTGCTTTGCACGCGTGCCGAAAGTGCTCTCGTCGATCGTCAGAAGAAGCTAAGCTCTCTTCCTTCATAGATGCAATCCTCCTTGAAGGCCTTTCCAGCTTCGTCGGACTTCACTCGTGTGAACCACTGGTCCTTCAAGACTGCTGCCGCAAAACCGACTAGTGATCAGATCCGACTTCGAAACATTTGGATTAGTAAAGCCCAACAATATACACTTGCGGGCAGCTGTCTGCAGCTCTCGGTGACTGAAGCGCTTGCAATGTCTCGTGATATCTTCCCTCAAGGACTGTTCCGGGCTCATTCCGATCGAGGCCCTTGACAACCAACTTGTAGTTATGTGTCCGCCCCTTTGCTCAGGGACTTCTTCTGAACATGCAGAATATTGCGCTGAATTCAAGCAAAATCAGAAAAATACAGAGAGTATCCTTCTTTGATGCCACCGGTGGGTGGGATGCAAGGGGTAAGACGAGGCAGGAGCCTGGACGATCAAGCAACTTAGGCCGAAGGGAGCAGGCATGCCGCGCCATCGTTGAAACAGATGGACCCGTGTAACAGTCATGTGGTCAACTTTCGGGATTTTGCCAACGTTCAAGCGTCCAGTGCGATAGGACGCTCAAAATGTAATTTCAAACAGCTGGCGCTACGCCCTTTCTAGAACGGGCAAATCAAGCCCGCTTCACTCTGTGCGACAGGTGGACAGGAAACTGCGGAAAGCAGACTGCACTGGCTCCTTGCCAACTTGGTACACCAGGTGCAGCACAGTGGTGTCCTTGAAGATCTGCCGTTACGAGAATCTCACTGCCCTGCTGCCTCACGACTGACGTGACTGGGCCCGGAGCTGGCTCAGCGTGGTCTTTGTAAAGTGACTGCCACTCCTCCTGGATAGTGTCCTGAAATCAGCATCCAGGCCAACTTGGACAAGAAAGAGAGCAGTCCCAGGAGCTTATTTTGCGAGGAGGTCTCTTGAAGACACGAGGCAGGGATCGAAACACAATTGAGCAGCCATACCGTTCCGAGTTTCCAACTGCTGCTTAATAACTACTGCAAAGTCGCTGGAGCAAGTTGTCGGTTGTGCTTTCAAGCTCAGGCACAAAGAGCTTGCAACGTTCGGCTTTAGTCCGCCTTTGTAGCTAAACATGAGCAGCGGCTGTGCGTACACGTACGCGAGTCCACATGCGGATGCAACTTGACATGGACAACAGTTGTGCCTCCCGCTTGACCAGAAGACCCTTTCCACGTCGTGGTCGCCCGACATTGACTCGAACTACCTTCGAGAGGTTTCGACTGGAACCAGCTTGTGGCAGTGCCGCTATCGTCCGGGCCTGCCCCATGCCGTTCAAGATGATGCATGGTACCATTCCCTCCTGAATCGAAGCTCTGAGCCGTCCACTCAGCAACCCAAGCAGCAAGACGAAGCTGTCGCAAAGTCTCTGGGACACCGGCATCAACTTCTCTTCGAATGGCTCCCACTCTGAACCTGGGCCCCGCAAGGCGGTCCAAGAGTCTGCATGAACCGACTCCCTTGTCGCTCAAGCTCGGACCCATCGACAACGATGAACATAGCTCGCTTAGCCTGCGCATGCCGGAGTTTGCATGAAGATCGTTCAAACTCTTCTGATCACTCCTCGTCGGAGTAATCGATTTCTACACCGACGGTGCTACCCTTCCTGGACAAAGAAGAGATACTTTTTTGCTGCAGACGACTTGAACTCGAGATGGGGCCCTTGCTTGAAACCGCCGAACTTGTCTTCTATACGATGCCCACCTTGGGAGGTCTGCGATAGATTCCGACTCACACCCGCCGGCAGCTGCGGCAGTGTCACTGATGTAGAGATGACCAAACTCATCGCAGCCGAAGAAGCCCTGAAGGGATACGTGCAATCGGCTTGGCCCTAAGTGCGCATGACAAGCCTCAGCAGCTTGGGCACGTCTGTCACCCGTGAGCCGGTTATCCTGGAAAAGGTGGTGCAGCTCAGGTTGACTGCACGGCAAACAGCCCTGACTCTGCCGCACGACACCTTTCCTCGCCCACATACTTGGAGGAAATGGCGCCCACGTAGATGGGTGCCAGCAAGGCATCCTCTCCCTGCCCAAGCTTCCGAACGAACGAACGAACAGCAATCAAGCGAACAACCTCCGCCCTGGGCGGAGCACGCAGTTCCCAGCCTCGTTCTCATCCTCTTCGCCCGTTTTACAAACAGACTTGATGTAAAAGTCGACATTCACCACCTACAAGAGTCTCGCTCCTCCTCCTTGCCGAGAAAAAGGCGTGCTGGAGCCTTGCCATCGATCAGTGCCATACTCGACTGGGACAGCCGGACCACAACACCGCTTGCCTGGCAGAGACGTCTCAGAAGATGCGTTACTCCACTACCTCCGCTCACCTTGCTGCAGTCGCTTCCTGGCCTGATGCTTGTCGGTGTACTCAATGGTCCGCGAATGTTGCGGCTGCTTTTCGACAGTCTTGCGGTCTCCCAGGTCCTGCAGCTGTGCAAGCGAGTCAAGCGAAACTTCCCGAGGACAGCAGGGCGAGAGGTGAGGCTGTTGCATCTTCGCTCCATTCGATGCTGTCAGCAAAGCCAATCCTCTGCTGAACGAAGTCTTCTGGGGCCGACGAGCGAACGAAAATCGAAGAAAGAGTTTTCTCATGCCTATTGAATTGTTGAACGAGGCTCGTGTACACCTCCATGTTCGAGTCTCTGACGTATTCCATCACATCCTGAAATCAGCTGCATGGGCACCACCAAGCTTCAGAACAGCTGGCCCCTGTTGGGCCTCAAAATCCTTGCCGACTTTGTGCACCAAGTCCAGCTGGCGGTTGGCCTCCTGTACCTGCCCGTAATGACACCCATTCCAGTTAGATGAGCTGAAGCATCTTTCAGCTGTTCAGACTTGACGGGCTTGCCCAGGGTTCCAGCGCTTCGAACTTGGGCTCATCGCCAACCTGCAGCAATTCTTGGGACTGATTTCGCAGCCTCTGCGCATAGGGGTTGCGACATAAAGGAGCTGCAGCCGCTGAATCGTCTCCAGGAAGTCCTGCACAGACACGATCCGATGCATTGTTTTTCAGGGCTCACTCCTGTAGGAACTTTGCGGACCACTATGTACTGTGACTCGTCACCTTTGGAACACTTGCGGTCTATTTTCGGCCTGTTCGACCAGATCCGGTTTTCCATCTTCTGGCAACTACAATCTCTCATCTCGCCGACTCCAACCAACCACTGCTTTGCACCAACCGCCACTTTCAGCCCCAGGTGTCTTTCCAGTTGCATCGGCTGTGCGGATTGCTTCGGCATTGCTCTGGATGCGTGCTAAATTGTTGACGGTTACTTTCTGTTCCCCGCCCAGTGGAAGCCAATGTCGACGTACCACTGCATGACTGTGCTTTACAAGGTGGCGGGACCTTCCGACGCCTGCAGAGACGCGAGAGAAGCATGACCTCAGCGATTGCTCTTTGTGGCTGACCCTTCAAGGCACATGCAAAGACAGCAAAATGTTGAGTAGCAGGCTGCAGCAATCGCCAGAGCAGAGTCATTCATGGCCATGAAGTCCAGCAGCACTTGGACGAAGGACGAGAGCGCCTGTGAAGTTCAGGGTTTTTGCACAGGCAGGCTCAGACGCACGCGGCGGGTGGCAATCCTGTCTGCAGGCCCTGTCTCCCGAATCCGGTGGCTGCCACGGCAATGCAACCTCGCGGGTTGTAGAAGACGCATGCTAAGACTTGGGGTCGCACTCCTCAAATGTTGACACTGCTACAGCCGATATGGTACCCGATTTAGGCGAAGTGGTCTTCCCCGGCGTAGTGTTATCATTCGGATCAGGATGGAACAAAGCGAGATTGAGTTGAACTTCACCCAGGTCCGGCAGGTGCTGGCTCCAGCGTGCACCATGAACTGTCGTTTAGAGCCCCTCCTTGCATGTACTTGTTACTTGTTGCAACTACAACATGTCAAGCATGTAGCATGTCTGTTGCTCTCAGCCTTTCGTGGTGCTCAGCTCAACAAGCGCAAAGAGTGCTCGCACTCTTGAGTAGAAATACCGGTTGCCACGATGGGAGTGCTGTCAATCTGACGACATTGCGAACGTCCGGTGATGTATCAGCAATGTGTAAGTGCACTCATTGTTGCTGCAGCCTCTGTGTCAACGGTTCTTCATACGAAGGAGAGTTCAGGTAGTAACGTGAAGTCCCCTGTCACTCATCTGTGCTACCAGTTACCATGCCGCACACATGTTGCTCACCTTCGGTTAGATTTGCCTTCCTTTGAAGCATCGACACGACTTTTAAAGGCCCTGCTCCCATGATGGGGTCAAAGGCTTGTTTCCGATGCTGGGTATCTGTTTATCCACATAGATTCAAGCAGGTCTGTGACAAGGCCAGGCTTAGGTCAAGACTTGTGCCAAATCTGAAACGATCACTACATAGCTGGGCACCTGTCAAGGCAGGACTCCATCGATAGCCCCATGCAGCAATGCCAAGCAGCTCATGAGAAATGTAAAACCGGACGCAAGCCTCCTCAATAGCCTCCACAGAGATGTGTTTTCCGCGGTTGGCCTGATGGCATCGAGTGTATGTCCAAAAGGTCCGCGCAATGCCCCAGCAGGCACTTCCACGGCCTCGAGACTATTGCTCTGCAGGTGTGGAGGACGCTGAATGCCAAGAGCCATGTCTTTGACCTTGCAACTGCAAGCATCCTGACTTCGAAGCACTCGAAGCACCAACAATCTGGAGCAGCGCCAATTACTCTCGGGCGCATGCAGACTGAGGAAGAAATTCGCGGAAGGTCTCCCTGGCTCGCGATTTACGCATGAGCTGCCCATCAGAAAAAATGACGGTCTTGCTTGTTCTTACATATCGTGGCAGCTCCACATGAACGATGTGACATGGGTGTTGACGCAGAGAGAGCAGCACATGTTCAGCAGGCGGCAAAGGTCTTTCAGCGCCTGGGTCACGAGAGGATGCCCCACTAGCATGAACTATAGGCCAAGGGCCGTGCCGCCAGGTACAAGTCTGTGGCCAGGTTCTTGTGCACCTGGCATCTGAGTCATTCGCGCTGCTCATGGCTGCTCTCATCTTCTGGCATGTCTCATTGTCTGCCATGCCATCAAGGCGCTTGGAGCAACCGGTGCATGGCGCTGAACAGCTCAGTCACCCATCGTATCTGGTAGCTTTGCACACTACCATCGTCCTGCACTTCGCGACTTTTCGTGTAAAGCAACCCCGACCCCACCTCCCTGAAGAGCAGACCTAGGGTTCGCAGCCGCTTCCCTCAGGCAGTCCCTGTCATCATCGTTGATCTGGAGACCCCTGTCCAATCGTTCCTGCCTTAGCCAACACGACAGAGACAGGCATCTTGCAAACGCTGCAGTTGGCTCCCGTACCTTTCCTGCCGCCGTTGCTCCGCCTCCATGCGAAAGCGCTCGAAATAGCCCAAACCTGGCGGATGGTTGGGCGAGAAGCAGGGTCAGGTGATCATGTCTGAGCACGAGATGCTATGTGAGCCTATGAGCTTGGAAAGCAGCATGCTGAGCACCTGTTGCCAGATGAAGTCGCTACACCATGAGCCAAACCAAATCTCATCACGACATAGAGACTGGGTCCCAAACGCTCACCAAATGGCCCATGCAATCCGAAAAGTCCGTCCGTGGTGGCGGCCTCGCACGGAACAATGGCAGTATTGACTATTGAATGACTATTGTTCCCGGCACGGATTTCATGAGGCAGTGTGTCACTGTCGTGTTGTGGTGACGTGCCCCAGAAGCTGCAGCTCTGAGGCTCAGGCAGCCCCGGACTGGCCATGTCGCGACACAGCTCTGCCAGCGAGGCGAACTGCCATGAGCACATGTGACCTGAGCGTTCGGGCATTTCGCAGGCTTTCCACTTTGAGCCGTGCCAGGGCTCTGGCAAAGCCTTTGTAGGTCCATCGGTCTTGGTGATAAATTTGAAAGAAAGAGTGGAACTCACCGGGCGACATGTCATGTCTGCTACTGCCAGCACACCGAGCACACTACGTCAGCGGTGCTGATCCGCCGCCCGGAAGCTCTTCGAAAGCGCTGTCCTGGGTTTGCCAATTGCAGGCGTCTGATCGAGAAGTTGTGAGCAGACGAGCACTTTTGACAACGGCAGCGACAGGCCCCTTGCATCATCATCTGCCCTGGTCCCATCCAAGTACACCTGCCGTGCTGTAAACATATATGTGAAACTTCTGCCAAGACAATCCCATCATCCCCGCCTGTGTGATAACGGAGCTTCGGACAGATTCATCAGCGAAAGGGGGCTGACCTAGCCAAGATCGGGGCTGCGTGCCTGACCCCTCTCGTCCCTCGTTCCCTTTCCGCTCTTAACCGAGTTCTGGTCCAAGGAAGGCATGCAGAAGCAATGCTGTGTGGGAGGACAGCCTGCATGCAACGGCTTTGCTTTGCCGACAGGTGTTGCATTGTAACACGACTGACGTGCCGGGCAGACGCTGCAAGATCACTCAAGTCTGCAGCATCGCGGCTCTCGTTGATTTGACCTGCAGATTTCAAGCAGATACGACTGCCTTCCAAGATCTGCACTTCGGCTGGGACCGACCTTGCTGACGTCGTCGCTCTGCAAGGTGCGACGGGCAAAAGACCAGGCCAGCATTTCGCAACACCTCCATGGCTTCGTGCTCTGATCGATGGACCATCATGACATGACGAGTTCACTGGCTGAGCACTACTGTAGAACACTGCACCTCTCGTTGGATCAGTTGGCCACGCACAACACTTGGAGGAATAACGCCCTGGCCCAGAGCTTGACGAGTCTCCAAGGAATCTTCAGACAGCGAGCAGTCTGCAAGCGGTCCTGCAGGAGCTGTGAGTTGTCCATGTTGCGATCGGCTGTCAGGTGGGCGAGCAGATTCACGAGCGCCTCAGAATTGCGGGGGCGACGTTGCCTCCAGTGGCAGCAAAAGCCAAGGCCGCGGAACTTGAGGGCAAGGCGAAGTACAGAAAGCGGCATGGCTGGATCATCTGGTTCGGCTGGTTAAACTCCAAGTCCTTGTTCCCGGTCAAGTCTCAAGCAAACCACCGCGATGGGTATACTTTCATTGGGGCCCTGCATCCCTGAAGTAGCCGCGCCCCTCATAGCGCGGTGGCTGCGCCCGCTGCTGCATCCACAAAACCCTCCTGGCATGCACAATGCAATGCACTTCTGAAACGTTCATTATCCACAGGCGTCAATGTGTTCTCGGTTGTGGGGGGGCGGGACTGTCTCGTTACTGGGTGTCAAGAGCCTCGCTTTGTGACACTTCCAAGTTTTCACTGCCCACAAGCCTGCTACAGCTTTGACGTTCTTTTTGGCAGAGTCTGGGCGGGGTGAAAGGTGGCTTCTGGTGTTCAGTGCGACATTGCCGTCCGGGCCGTGTCGCAGTGTGCTCTAGGGATGTCTGGGGGACCGCTGCGGCTTTGCGGCTTGAATGCATCATACTGCAGATCTCATGCCCCTGCGAACATGTTTAGACGGCTTAGTTTTGCAGGGCGACGGAACGTCCCTTGCATATTGGAGCTTGGCCGCCTGCGTGGGTGGACTCACGAAACGTGCCGGCAGTTCGGTACCATGTTCCGCACCTGCTGTGCCAAGTCCTCCTCGTTTTCGGCTTCAGGCGCCTGTACCTGTGGGAGGGTTTCGTTCCACCCCAGTCATGATGCAGCTGATGCAGCCTGCTCCAAAGCACTCTCGAAGTTGTCGAAGAAGATGGAGGTGCCGAGCTTCAGCAACGTGAACTCATCCTTGAGCCAGGCCAAACAACTCAAGATGCCCTGAGGCCTCACAGCGCTTGCAAGCCTTCTGGCTCATCAGCTGCTGCAAGCCCTTGCCACTACCCACGAATCCGGATTTCCTTTCGATCTCTGCCTGAAGCCAGCACACTGTGTAGGTTGGATGCATCATGCTTCGGCAGAACCGACCGTAACATGCAGGTTGAGGGCATCACCCGGGCTTGCAAGTGATCATCCACAGTGATACGAGTCTTCGCCTTTCTGCAGCATACGGTCCCAGCTACGAGCTGCCGCCTGATGCGTCATCATCTCGGTGGCCCGGCCCAAACGTTGTCCCAGCACTCGGGTGCGGGTCGCCGTCGGATGCTTAGAGCCTGTAAGCGAGTGAGTAGGCTTGAGCTTGAGAATGTGTGTGTGTGCTCTTGCACGATATGCAGCACAAAGCATTGCCTCACTTGTCTGTATCAGCTCCCGGGTAATGAAATCCTGTCGCGATGCAAGGCATTGCTGCGCTCACTGAGACACAGCCTTTCATGTATGGTCCTGGATTTCGTTGATGGCGCTGCCATCAGGGCCTGCCCGGCGGGATTCGTGAGGTTATACAGTGCCGGCTCGCGGCGAAAATCAGCCAAGCTTCCGGCCAATGCACAGGTCCGTCAACAACTCCAGGATACGTTGGACAAACTTGACCCAATAGTAGGGGTCCCTGGGCAGCAAAACAAGGTTTCCCTGTACATCTTCCCTTGGGTCATTCCACATCACCAGTCCCCCGCTTTTGCAGGCTGTCTTTGTTCTGTGCAAACTCCTTGTACTCCTCCTCACTCACCACCGTCTTCCTGCAAATGCCAACGGCACATTGATGAATGCCTATAACCCGTATTTGCTGGTAATGTTGCGCGAACCGGGTCTAATTCAGGATGCGGGTGCATTTTTGCAACCTCGATACCGTGCTCGGGATTCGGCCGGTGTTCTAAAACAGTTCCTTTCTGCTAATGGTCAATTCTTCCTCGGTAGAGGAAACATTAAGCCTCGGCGGTCTCATTTCGGAGAACAGGCTTGCGGAGGGAATGGGGGATGAAGGAATGATTGACAAAGCTTAAATGCTGGTTTTTCGTAGTGGTCGTTATCTTGCGAAACCCTCCTAAGTACCGGCAAGGGCCAGGTCGCGTGGCGGTGCACCTATGACGAAGAGAGTCGCTTAGGCGGCGGGCAAGGCGACGGGCAGTAGCTCAGAACAGACAAAGGCCTTGTGAACAACCGAATCGAAGGTGAAGGGCGCCCAAGCAAGGTGACGCTTCGTGGAGGAGACAAGGAACGCTGCAAAGGGTGGCATCCGCGAAATCTCGGTACCGCTTCATGAATTCCATCGGGACATGAGCTCAACAGGAAGGCTTTTCCATGAGCGCTGCATTCCGGAGTCAGCCGTTTTGGCTCTGCGCTCCTCGACTAAAGCCCCCGAGCACTGACCGCAGCGCAAGGCAATGATATCACCCTGTTGGCATCGCCGTTCGTGATCAAGTATGTCAGTCAACGATCCATCCCACGGTTCCTCCTCAACGCTGAACCCGGAAGTCACGGAGCACTACACGAATAGTAGCACTTTAGTGCCCAACACACTCGAAACCCCAAAATTCTCGAGCCGCAAGCCCTAAACCCTAAAAGCTGAAACCCTCTTGAGCCGCACGCGCTTGAATCGTGTGTGCTCGAATCGGGAACGTGCTTGAATCGTTCAGCAAGGGCTTGCAAAAGTTGCGCCTGCCTGCGTGTGAACAGCTTCCACAGAACATCCACAATAACTCTGATTCCTCCCAAGTTCTCCTGCGGCGCATCATGACGCAAACCAACGCAAATGCCTACGGGGTATTTCAGCGATGACTTTTGTTGCCAGCAGCAGTGGTCTGCAATCAAGTCCTCTGCCGTGCCGTTTGTGCACTTCTTTCGAAACTGCTCCAAGACTTGCTGGAACCTTGGCAGGACAGGGAAACGATGTCTTGACAGCAATGCCAGTGTCTTTGGCAAGCCCCTGGCTGGCCAAGCTTGATCGTGCAGTCTGCCTCCTCCGCAGAGTCTGCTGGCTCGGGCCGTGCCTTTGAGGCGGTAAAACAAGCGCGGTCATTCCAACCTTCCAAGCAGCCGGGGCTTGGGACGGGGCAAAGGCCATAGTGAGCAGGTACAAAGTGTGTGCCTCGGGGTAACAGCTGTTGTCCAGAGAGCAAAATTCTGGTGAAGGCGCTCGCAACGCGCAAAGGAAGTGGCTGAGAGCGTACTCAACAGATCTGTCGTGGTTGCAACCTGTCGCGGCAGTCCAGTGGCACACAAAGCAGCTACCGCCAGCGGTAGCTTCCGCTTCACGCTGAATCCAATTGCTTTTAGTCATGGTGCTGCCGTTCTTCACTCAAAGCAACTTGATGTGATTTGGGTGCTCTGTGCTCAGGGCCATCGATACTCAGTGGTGGCTTTGGCGTTGACCCAGGCGATAAATACCCAGGCATGCAACTCGCCAGTACTCGTCATGCCCAGGTAGTAGCCTCCCCTTCCTTTCCTCATGCTGCAACACAAGGCAGTTAATAGTCAAGACATGTCAAGACGCATATAATCGAGAGATGCAAAAGCGATCGTAGCTGAGCATCTGCTGACACGGGGCAGTGCGGTCCCTTGTTGAAACAGCGAGTCCAAACAGCCCTCAAGCCCCAAGCGTCAAAACCACATGCGGGCGGGTGCTCCAGGTGCGGGCCTGGCAGCAAGGCACCAGCTCGGGCACCAGGTCCCTTGAAAGGAAGACATCCTGCTAGCTCCATCACAGGTTGCAAAGCATCTCAACTGTTCGGATGTCGCGTACCCACTCGTCGACATATTGATTTTACAGAGGGTACTAGTACCGTTCGAAGCAGCTTGTCCGGCATCATGATGGCTCGTCTTGCTGCTTCTCGGCGCTCAGGAGTGTTCACCTGCACACCACCACCCAGGAATCGAGGAAAAGGGTATGCTCGTTTCTTCAGGCAGGCTGACCGAAGACGGCGCTTGCCTCGTATGGCGAGATTGTCAGAAGACCGGCGTTGGCCGCGCTGTTTGTCTTGAAGGGCATGAGCCTTGAGCAAAGACACTCTCAAAACTAGGCGGCCTGACCGATGTTTCGCATGCACCTTCTGGGTCTAGGCTCCGGACAGAGGCAAGAATGATTCCAGTTGGATTCTCACCTTGCAATCGATGCAAAGCTGGATGGAGACAACGTCTTTGTTGCTGCGACGATGCATGACTGAAATGCATCCAAGAAACGAAATCTTCGTCAAGTAGTGGAGGGGCCGTCTGCCAGATGGCGTGAGGGCCATAATCGCATGCTGAACAGTAATGCAGAAGACGCGTTCTCCCTGTCCCAGCCTGGTTGTTCAAGCCCTTTGTCACCTTCAGCTGAGGACTGAAAGCAAGACAGAGCCCTAGTGCCAGCTTCTACTACTGGCTGGTACTTTGTGGTACTTTCTTGCGCAAGCGCGTAGGGATGTTGAGGCTGAGGAAAGATTCGTTTGCTTCCAAGCGGACTGGAGTCTTGCTGTTATAGAGAAAGCTTCTTCTCCTGGCAAGAAATCAAAATGCCTCAGTGTTTCTACTGCATCATGCAGTCACGACACCAGGACTCTGTCTACGCCTACCTAACATCATGATTCAATTTGTGGTTGCAGCGCTAGCGTGTCGGTGAGCTCGAAAGCAGAAGCACTCCACGATTCTCGGCGGTTTGACCTCCACGATTCCACACCAGCACATGGCATGAAACGCAGCTGTTTTTGCCTGGTAGCCTTATCGCATGACTGCGATCCAAGTCTCAGATCTTGACTCCCCCACAGTCTTCCGTATATTACGGCTACTAGTAGGTTCCGGCCATGGAAGCAAGAGATCTGGCAGCACCAATCCATTTCCATGTTTTCTTAACCTTCCGACCATCTGCGGCGTGGCCTATCTGCCTTCAAAAAGCACTTCCTTCAGCATTCAGTGTCAGTGCTTTCTCTCGTCACGCGATGACTCTGACTCTACAGTCTTGAACCTGGCATCCGCAGCTGGGCGACACACATTATTGGAGGTAGCAGCAGAGACCGCCTGCGAGACTTCCGTGCCTTTGATGCTGCCCGCGACAGACTCCTTAGCAATCCCAATGCCGTTTAAGTTCACAGCAGACGGATGCCTAGACAAGTTTCTCAGCCAGTGCAGAATGTTTACACGCCGGTGGCAATGGCTCTTGGCATCTGGCTGGTCGGCTACGTGCGGAAGTTGCGGCACGTGGTGAAGAGCCATTGAAACCTGGTCGACCACATCTTTGCACATCGCGACGGCATCCCGCACACAATCTATCGTTTGAAATGTGTACGGTTTCACTTGCTTGAAGATGATTCTACAACGGCCCTGGATTATACCGCGTCCGTTCCATTAGAGGCCGTCAACCCATGATACTCATGTCAAGTTTATGTACAAACACAAAGCACGAAGGCACATTCCCGATCACGTGTCCCTCCGATTGCATGAGAGGTCTTATACCGTACTTATACCTGGGGGACCTGCAGACGAATGCTACTTGGAGGTTCATTGGTAGTTGTAAGTAGGGTTATAAGTAGGGTAACTATACTTATAGCCCATATTAGGGGACTTATAACCCTACTTATAACAACCCCTGAACCTCCAAGTAGTAACTGACAATAAGCTGCAGTAAGCCAGAAGGCTGCCCTATCAGATCGGATCCCTGCAGAAAGCAGGGCTCTGCTCACTGCTCCTCCGTCATGAATCCGGACTTTCGAGCAATTTGGTTCGAAAGAAAAGAGTAGGCATGGCACCATTAAGGAATGACTTGAGTTTGCTCATCTTCTCTCAGCTGCCACACTAAGACATCGACTTTGGTTTCCAGCAGCAGACGATGTGGCACCGGCGGCTGCATTTCCAAGCGGAGTACCTTGCACGTCCGAGACCACTGAGCCGGTCGTTTGAGTAGACTTTGGAGACTGCTGCTACGGCTGATATTCCGTGAAATTGCCTTCTCCCAGGGACGAAGTCGTCAAAGTGAAGTGGCTTGCCCCAATGATGTTTTGGTCCTCTCAATCATACTCTGTCAACGCAGGCTACCACTCGCCCCACAGTAAAACAATAACACGATGGACGAATGGCAGCATCCTGCACCTGATACTCGTAATGCGGCTTGGATATTTCAAGCCTGGGCACATGCTAAGCTGAGGCAATCGTATCTTCTTCCGTCGATGGTGCAATTGGTTTCTTTTCTTCAGTCACTACCCGGCAGTGGGCTGTGTGCATGGAACAAGCATGCGTGCTTGGATGCATACTCATCCAGTACAGTAATGCCAGTAATGCTTATGATAGGACATGAGGACCAGGACCCGTGACGGCCGTGACGTGAATCTAATCAGCTCTGAGTCCGCAGCGCACGCGGCCGAGCCGGTTTGGCGCTCTTGGCAAGGCCATAAAAGACCTCTGGTGCAGCTGCCTTTTGAGTTCTCAGACATGCCGGGCTCGGGCCTGCAAGTGAGCAACGGCCCGTGTGTCACCTGCAGCCTCAAGTTGCTCACCGCAAGAGGAGCTAAAGCTCAGCTGAAGCATCGGCAGTCAAAGTGCGCCTTCTCCCTGGCCGCGGCGTCTGTTAGCCCCCCGGCTTCCTGCGAGGAATTCTGTAAAATCACGATGCTTCACAGTGCTACACGGCTGCGACTCTAGCAAACTTCATCAACTCATTTAATCTCATTTTAGCTGTGAGGTGATCCAAGAATATGGTAGTCAGCTTGACTGAAGTGAGCGAGTTAGACCAGGGTCGGGGGAGCCTTTTTCCACCTGGACCTCGCACGAGGTTCCTTTTCCCTGTCTCGAACCGACCGGCTGACGACTGACGGGTATGCTGATGTGGCACATGTCAACGGGGCTCCTCGATGGCGTCCTCTGCCTTGTCGGAGCTGACCCTCTTGTTGCGGTCTTCTTCCTGAACATGTTCAAAGGCGTCGTTTCTACTTAGCTTGGACCCTCCAACCTGGCCTCGATCTCCATGATGAACGATAGGAAGGCCCAGCCTGCTCAGGCTCGCAAAATGCGGCTGTCGCAGTACCAGAATGAGGTCCGGAGCCTTTCTGCTCCTTGAGCTCTTTCATGTCCTGAGATCTCGACAGGACATCTCCACTGGCCAGTCGAATTTCGCTTCTACACACAGGCGCTGTGGTGTCTCTCCTTCAGAGGCCTTGGAGGCGTGTCAGCGCCTCCTTTGTCTGTCCAATTCCATACGCGGCGGCGCTTTTGCATGTTCGCATTCCTGCAGAAACCGAGCACGACTTTCCCTAACCTTCGCTTCGTGTTCCGAGCTCCAGTCTTCTGATTTGGAGACTATAACTAGTCCGCGTGCACAGGCACAGTCCTCAGTTCGCGCACCTCCTCATACCGCAGGCGCAAGTGGTCGTCCTACATCAAAGAACGAGCAGGGAGGACCACAGCTAATTCCGAGACACTGATTCTGGACCTCGCCTGCTGCTTTCGTACGATGCGAAAGGACGCATCGATGGGAAGCACGTCCTTTCCCTCTTCAACCATCCTGATCGTGCCCCCGCTCTCCATTGCACTCAGCTCGGCTCTGAGAGAAGCACCGCTTCAGGTCCAGGGTGGACTCGGAGGACGACGAGCCTCGGCGAAGAATGGAAGATCATGTGCTCAACTGTAGCTTCCAAAGCTGCCGAGCCCTCCTCTCCGGCCTGAGGCAAGGTTGGGCCGCCTTTGCATGTTCTTGCCCTTGCGGCTCCACTCTTGTAGCACTGAGCCGTGGTATGCTGTGCCACAGTGCCCGAAACCGAAAGGATTGATGAACGAAAAGCACCAGCCGCGGGTCAGGGTCCATCCGCAAGACGTGAATATTGAAGCTGGTGTTTCTTAGACGGCGGCCCCCAAGACAAAGGCGCCATGTGTTCGGAGCAAGTTCGCTCACGCCATCCATGGCTTCTCTTTCTCACATTCCCAGAGCCCCTCGCCAATCATCGCCACGGGCAATCCTGTATGGCGACGGCTGGGCAGCAGCAAGGGTGCAGTATCTGCACCACTTTTCGGCATCTCCCTGCGAGCATTCAACAATCTTATGCCGGGTAGGTGCTGGGGCCAAGGCAGTCCCACTCGATGCGAATCTGTGTGGAGATGCCCTTGTCCATTCGAGACCACACTGAGAAGGAGAATGCCTGATGCATACCATCAGCGCGGATCCAGGTGCAAACAAGCTTGCAGGAGGCAGGACGCGCTGTGCGCAGGATAAGTCTTGGACCCTTTCGCTCCGAGATGGGAGGAAGAAATGCTCACGCTTCTCATCTGCTTCAGCCCTGGGCAGCGGACGGGGCTCAGGCTCTGTCCGTGACTCTGAGAGCCCGGCCCCGAGTTCTTGAGGTAGGTGAGGATCCGGTAATCGTGGTTGAGCTCCTTGATGTCCTATGGCCAGGCCGTCCCCGCTTCCCTGTTGCCTGTTGCCCTTGCTGTTTCTCCCTTCCTGCTTCTTGGAGTTGATCTTCGGCAGAACGGGGCCGTACGGGTGCAAGGCCTGAACTGCCGGGGTGTCCGCGGGTGCTTTCATCACGCAGAGCCCTCCGAGAGCTACCAGAGCTCGCTGCCGTGTACATCACCTCGAGCACCTCATATCAAGAAGGCATGTGCCTGTCCTGCCCTGCTCTGAATAGCTTCTCTCTACCCGCCGGGGCTGACGCCCTGGATCGCATTTTCCGGTTGCAGTTCATCGTGATCGCTCGGAGCGACTCCACCTCGATCTTATCCGAGAATCAAGCGAACGCCTGTTGATGCAGACAACTCTTGGGAACGAAGCCATCAGTGTGATGTCAGGATGCAGATCCGCGAGAAGCGACTGGCCAGGACGTGCATTCTTGGTGGTGTCTGAAGCTTGCGGCCAAGCATTTCACTTTTCACAGGTTGCGCCACATGCTTGCCCGCAGCCTGGTCGTTGATGCCAATGTCAACCTCCACATTCCGCAACATATCCTGCACAGCTTCAATCGATGTTCCTCTGCACAGCGTCGGCTTGGAACAATCTGGGATGGCGCACATACAAGTCTCGCAGACCATCGCCCTCGTCGAATGCCAACATCTGGATTAGTGGAATGCAGTTCGTTGTCGGAAACCTCGGTGCCACGCAACGTGAGGGGGAAGGATCCGTTGAATAGTTGTCAACAAGGCAGGCACTGGTCCTGCATCAGATTGGACAAACACTGGCAGCAGTTTGAGATAGAACCTGAGCAGGCCAGCCCAGCATACGAGATGCACGCCACCATCGCTATGATTGCCGGCTTTTTCAGAAAGTGAGTAGTGCGCCGCAAATTTCTCGAAAGAGGCGCGTGCTCGCTGTGTAAGGCAGCAAACGGTAGACTGGCAGAGCGAAACCGTGACGAGCGACTACAGCTGCATAACGCAAATGCGCAGCACCTGATTTGTACAGCGTGTTGGTCTGCGGATTCGTGCAGAAGCCAGGGATATCGTAGTTGAAGTTGGCTTTCGAGTTGGCAAACCTGGATGATGAAACGGCTGATTTGCGTAGTGTCTCAAGCCATGAACACCGCCTTGGCAAGAAGTCTCGGATGACGCTGAGGATCCTCATCATCTTCGGCACGACCTTCCGTTTGGTCAGATGCCGGGAGAGCACCGCCCAGCAACAGTCTTTATCTCCGACAAGCGCGAGCCTCCAACTGGATGAGCTGCGAATGCTCCTCTGGGCTGGTAGTGCAGCAGATATACTTCAACACCGATGCTGCACCTGAGACCGACGCTTCCAAAGCTTTGCATTAAGAGATGGCACTTTACATTCGAAGTGGCACAAGCATGTCACTGCACTGGTCGCTTAGCCAGGCGCTGAAGCACAGGTTCAAGTCGAAGAAGAGCTCCTGCCAAAATCCAGGAAACTTGGAGAATACGTAAACATGGCGACAAAGGCGGCGTCCCCCGTGTCACGCGCATCTTCTTGCCCCACTGCCTCACAGAATTGGATTAGCATGAGGCATGAGGGAACTGGGGATGGCGATGGGCATACTTGCCTCCAAGCTCGAGTCCATGGGGCGCAGGACTTGGTGCATCGTACTTGCCTTGGGGGCTTGCGTCTGCTTAGGTGCCGTATGCATCAGTCAGCGTCCTCAAGGCCTTAGGCCCTAACTCCGTGCTTGTCTTTGCCGCTGCCGGTGCCCTTGCTCATTACCTCAGTTTGCCGAACCCCAACCAATGTGAACGGCACACAAGGACTGTCAACGCTCAGTAGCCCCTTGGGTGAAGGTATCGGTGGAGATGATCGAAAAGCGCATGCCTAGCATGCGACAGCTATCCTCGCCCGTGAAAAGTCGTGAGGCACTGGCTCAAAACCCGACTATGTTCTCTGCCTTGTCGAATGATGGTAAAAATCTTCGACTTCTGCTCCTTGCTCGTGTCAGGTCGGGAGAGTAACCTCAGCACAGACCCAGGAGCTCATGAGGCAGCAGGTCAGACAGCTTATCCGAGCAGGATACTCGAGTAGAGGCCGCACAATCCGCACAGAAGCCTCTCGAGCATGGACCAAAGCTCCCGCATCTTTAGCAAGACTACCAATGCTAAGTAAGAGGACTCTGGTGGCAGCAGTTCTGGTAGAGCCGGTAACAGTGGAAGTAATAGTAGCGATAACAACAGGGATCCAAGCAAAAGCAGCGACATGAAGAATCTTAGTTAAAGTCGTGGTAGCAGCAGAGCAGCAGCTGTACAAGCAGGAGAGCCAGCAGCAGAATACCAGTGGCAGTGGCAGCAGTAGCAGTAGCAGCCACAGCCGCAGCAGTATACTCGTCGAAGCCGTCGCGGTCGTCACAGTCGTCGTGGTGGTTGTCGTCGTCGCGGCAGTAGCAGTAGCAGTGGAAGCAGCAGCAGCAGGCGCAGGCGCAGGCGCAGGCACGGGCGCGGGTGCCGGCGCGGGCGCGAGCGCGGGCGCGNGCAGCGTCAGGGGCAGGGGCAGTGGCAGCAGCAGTAGTAGTGGTAGTAGTAGTAGTAGTAGTAGCAGCAATAGTAGTAGTAATAGTAGTAATAGTAGTAGTAGTAGTAGTAGTAGTACCAGTAGTACCGGTAGTACCGGTAGTACCAGTAGTACCAGTAGTAGTAGTAGTAGTAGTAGTAGTAGTAGTAATTGTAGCAGGAGTAGTAGTTGTAGCAGGAGTAGGAGGAGTAGCAGCAGCAAAAAGTAGTAGCAGGGGTAGTAGTAGTTGTTGTTGTTGTCGTAGTCGTCTGTCATTTGTTCATGCATTCCATTCCATTCCATTCCATGTCATTCCATTCCGCTCCCTTCCTTCCTTCATCCATCCATCCATTCAGGAGATGCTACTACTGCAGCACCTGCACAGAAGAAGCAGGGCTTTCTTGTAACAGTGCACATGGAGCATAGTCTTGGTAGTTGGCCTTCAAGCCATCCTCGGCGAGGCGCGAGTCCGGCTTTAGGTACTTCCAGAGGATGTCTGCCTCCAGCACTGGCTGGCTACACACTCATCAAACCAATCTACGCTTTCTCAAATGCCCTGAAGATTGTCTGGGCCAGCAGCAAAAGCGATGAGAGATCCTGTGACATCTTGCAGTCTCTGGGATGTGGCTGCAAAGCACAGCTCCCTCCGGCTATGTTTGTGATCTTTCTGACAAGCTGCTCTCGGCGGACTCCGGCTGCTGGAACGTTTGCTCCATGCCTAGTCCGTGAGGCAGCTGGCACGCATTCGGCGAACGCATCAGAGCCGCCGATAGCCGATAGCAGAACGATAGTGAGAACCCGGCTCATCAGCGTTTTGTCAATGCTGCCTTACAGGTGAGGTCAAGGGCAGTTTTGTCAGCGGCCCAAAGTGCAGGCTCTGCTTTGGGACGAAGGTGCTTTTGGAGAATAATCCGATGTTCTTCGGCATCGTCAGCAACTCCAGAATGGCCTGCTGAAGGACGGCAGTGCTGCAACACCGGCTTCACGATGGGTTCAACCCAGCCTCACAAATGGCCTGTGCAGTGTATGAATCCAGAGAGTCCATTAGCTCCTGGTCAAGATGATGCCAACAACAAAGGCTCCATGCCACGATACTCGAGAACTTGCAAGCTCGTCATAAGCAGTCAAGCCACAATGAGCCGCTGTCTGGCATCGGACATGCGCGACAAGCTAGCCTCACGGAGAGGTTCGGAAGCCGTGCAAAAACGTTGGATCGTAATTTCACTTGCTCGTGCTATATTTCCCCTTGCCAGCCTTTGTCATCGCAACCAAACATAGCGCAAAGAATCGCTGGATTGGTCGTAGCCTGCAGGGGAGGTGAACCAAGCACTCACATTGCGTCATGATCCGAACGGTGTCTCGTACTTCGGCCCACACTTTTCAGCAACGCGCCCATAGGAACTGGATCCCCGCAGGGCTGCAGCAGCTGCTGCCTTGCCAGAGCATCCAAGGCAGCTCTGCAAATTTGCGCGGGCAACACGAGCACCTCTGCATTGTCGTCCTTAGAAGCATCTATGTCCTGATACACACACACACATCTCCACACTGCTGTCAACCCAGCTGCCACGGTCCTGTCCGCCATTGACAACTGATCCTGATACTCCCCACATCAACACATCAATGCAATGCTGCAGTCGACAGCTTTAAGCTTTGTTCAAGAACTTGGGATGTGGCCATCGCCGATACCCTCAAGACTCTTCCTAGCGATCCGTGCAGCGCGTGCCCAGCCTTGTCTGAAACACAGTGGAAACCACAACATGCAATTCCTGGCATTCTAGTTCTGAGCACACAACGCAAGACATCTTCTTGGTACATGACCGTCTTGGAGGGGTCTTGCCTCACTTCATCCAAAGACCGTCAACCAATCCATGTAGTACGGTTGTGGCTAGCGGCTGCAGGATGACCATCTCTTCAGGCAGGGCCATGCCTCCCGAATGCACCGGATATCTTACAGACACTGTAGTTCTCAGATGTGTGCTCAACTCATGCTCATCCGCTTTCATTTTCATCCTCGCCGTCATCATCAACATCATCATTCATGCAGGTGGGGAATCGAGCCACCTACTGGAAAGACCGACTCGCGAAATGGAAAGACCGGATTTGCACACTGAAAGGAAGTTTCGCACCAGGGATTTGTGCCATGGATTCTGACGCTGACGATTCCTGCACTTCGTGCACACGGGATCAACGCCCGGCCTTGCCAGATTCGGGCACAAGGGATTCGGCACTGACAACAGTGAATTCGCGCTTGGAAACGATTCGCACACAAGCGCAGCGTCACGACACGAACGAACCAGTAGACGAACGAAGGAGCGAAGCAGCGAAGGAACTGGACAAGCAACCGCCACTGCCGCAGTGGAAACCTGATCAGGTGGGTGAGGGGTTCGGGATACGGGGCAGGACACCCTAAGCACTGACCTCGCAATATGATGGAGGGTACAGCGAAACTACGCGTGACTAGAATAGAAGATGATGGAGGGTAGGAAAGTCATGAGGAGGGCCCAAACCCGCAGCCATGAAAGGAGATGACGGGTGCGCATTTCATTGGATCAAGCTTCTGCGCGAAAAACCAGAAAATCCGAAAATACAAAAACGTCAAGACAAGTCAAGACAAGCAGCGAACCGTCGAAAAGTACAGCAACAAGCGAAAAGCACAACAAAACAGAAGAACAGTCTAAAGCTACGGCGAAAGGCGACAACTCGAAAAGCCAAAACGGCCCAATTATCGAAAACGTGAAACCTCCAGAAGTCACAGCAGAATGCGGACTCTGGCCGCTTCTGGGGAGTTCGTCTGATCCCCAAACCGGAGAAAAAAACAGCTATGTTTTGGATACGTACTGGCTGCTTGAGTGCAACTGGGCGGCTCCAACGGCCCAAAAACAATTCCGCATGCTTTGGCTACTTTAGTGGTTGTTGGAAAAGCCCGAACTTGTCAAACAAACAAATAAAGAAGCATCTTGCAGAGTTCGCCTGAAAATTTAGCCAACGTACCCCTGTTTTGGCTACTTATATACTGGTAGCTTGGAACAATACTACTGCAGCTACTGCCGACTGCTGCTCGAACTACTGCTGCCTCAGGCCTACCCCTGCCTGGCACTTGAGCCCTAGCCCTTGCCCCCCTATCCAGCCGTAGCCCTTGCACTGCCTCCCCCTTGTCTAGCAGAAAAACACGAAAAGTCGAAAAGAATCAAATCCAAAAAAGCTCGAAAGCCAAACGCGCAAGAGTGGAAAAGCAGAAACCAACCGAAAGATCCCTAAAGGTTCGGCAAGTGCAGAAAGACGCGAAAAATATCGAATTCGAAAAGGCCTAACAACTGGAAAAATGGAGAAGCTAACATGGAAAAAAACATAAACTTCGAAAGGCGCAGACAAACACAACCAACAACCGTAAAATCCAAAACCGTGCAACTGGAAAAGCAGCGAAAAGGTCGGAACACGTACGAAAAAAAAGTACCGAACATTTCTACGCAGAAACACGCAAAACTCCGCGCAGTCGAACAGAACAACTTTAGACTTTTCGAGATTTGAATCTGTTCTCCGCTTATCGGAACCAACACCTGCGCCTGCTCGAGGTTACATCATCCCCATCATGAGCGTCACGTGCTTTGTCTATGGGACGCACTCGAACGTGATACAAAACGTGGACTCAACTACACGCCGACATCTACATCGAGCACAAAGCAACTGCTGTTTAGTATACAGCGGTGTATACGTGAGCTCCGGTCTGATGCCTAAACCTTCCAAACTCATTTCGAACAACACTTTGACACCACTGTTCTTTGCACTCCTTCTGATCAGCAGCAATGAAAATGGCATGCCATCATGGATCTGTCTCTAAAGAAACAACAGGCCGCCAGTTCATGATTTAAGAACTACTATACCGACATGTGCAAAGCGACGAAAGCAGACAGCTCAAGCCGTTGCCGAAAGCCTTCTGCGACCTCGTCATTTGTGCCCTCTTCTGTGTCCTGACTGCTTAGGCGTTCTCGTGCGCTGACTCAGGCCAAGTAGTGTTGTCAATGCTACAGAGTTACTATGTGGCTTAGTGAACCTTCTGCATCAGTCCTGCTCTCCTTTCGCCTGTGCCAGCTCCTGCAGCAGCTCTTCTTCAATGTCTTCCACCTGCAGCTGAAGTAGGTGCGCTGCCCACCGCGCCCTGTAGACAAAGCAACAGCTCGTGCCTGCTTGAAAATGAACTCCGCAACCTTAGGCTCCGACACAGGTTGCAGAACCAACCCATGAGTCAGAGTTATCCCAGGATCCCCACTGTCTGGCTTCGGTTGGGAATGATGGCGAAGGCAGCATTGCCTCGTCTCCGAACCGACTTGCTTTCACGCAAACGAAACTCCATTCCGGCTACTTGCAATCCCGCTACAATTCAGCTTCACCTTCTGCTCTGTCATGTCCTCGAAAACTTGCACAAGCTTCACACATCTTGCGTCCGGCTGCTGAGTCCCTGCAGAGGCCTTCATGACCATGTTGGTGCAAAGGAGCTTCAGAACGACTCGGGGTGGCTCGTCTTGCAGCCTGGCTTCAGGATTTATGGTCTTGATAGGCCGTTCATCGTTCAGAGACAGGCCGTGCAAGGTGCAGCCAGGTGGCAACTCCGCGTCCTCTTGCTCTACGAACGGCTGGATGGCGCGCCCACCCATGAACTGAACCTGCTGAGCGAGGATGCTTGAGGCAGCAGAAGTCGAGCTGTGCAACAATCTGCCTGGTAGTAGATGGAATCTGCAAAGTCTAGGCTCCTTAGACCATCTTCCGGCGGAAGCCGTGTTGAAATACAATGCTCATGACTTGACCTGATCTCTTCGTCCTTGTGGAATGCTTAGCTCCGGGCTTGCACAGGATCTTGTCTGCCGTGGTTCCCTCGTAGCGCTGGGTCACCTCCTGAGCAGGTTGCTAGCAGTCTGAGAAGTCCAACCATCCAAATGCACACTGCAAGACAAACTGCGCCGTGTCCTCTCGCATCTCCTGCCAGGGCCGATGCGATGGGACAATGTAGGAATCCATGTATAACTTTGCAACTGCACGGCCTCACCGCGTTTCGGCATCGGCTGGGTGTGGCACATCACCACTACGCAGGGAGGAACCTCCCAACACATGGGACAAAAAACTGCGCCCATCCTTCTCGGGCTTCTCTGCGGCAAGGCCTCGCGACGCTCCACAGGCTGGTCCAGCTCGGACTCGCTGTGCGAGATCCAGATGAAAATCCTGGCTTCGGCTTAGGGCTTGGGTGACGTCAGGCCGCCGGCGAAGGCATAGGCGCAGCTGCGCACAGGCCGGGCAGACTCGTTGGGGTTCTTGCAAACAGGGTAGAGCTGTTCCTTGTCCTGCAGCCGAGCTAGCATGAAGCTTCCATGGACAGGCGGTCAAACAGCGAGTCGGGTCCGGCTGCCACAGTTTGACCTGCGTTCTCACCTCAGCATCTTAGCATCCACGAATCTCTTTCAGGCTCGCAGCCTAGGGTCGCTGCATTTCCAACAAGCGGTGGAAGCGGTATGCACTCCACAGCAATTCCAGGCCTCAATCGACCAGAGTTCAAACAGGCGCAAGGCCCAGGTGTGTGTGGGTGTGTGGGTGTGTGGGTGTGTGGGTGTGTGGGTGTGTGGGTGTGTG